>JAQGBB010000982.1:0-15399 GCA_034691745.1 Prismatolaimus dolichurus
CGGGCCGGGCCGGGCTGAGGGTTGGAAAAAACACGTTCGGGCCGGGCCCGGAAAATGCAGGCCCGCGACCATCTCTGTCCCAGACATCAAACAAACTCTGCAATTCAAATTTTGTTCTGACCAGTAGCCGAATTTTTTTTCAGTTCTTATAATCCTCGCTTATCGGAATCTGAGCGATACGAATCGATCGGACGTCACTATGTCAGCGAATTCAAAATTCGACTGTTCTGTATGCGGCAAGGCAAGATTTATTTTTATTGTTAGTTACAGCTTTGCATTTAATTAATTACTGCAATTTTGGAATTTAAATTTTAGTGTCATTAATTTTATTTTTATATTTAATTTTACGTTTTTGCGGTTCTGCGGCGCACAACGTTCTGGATTACGGTAAGCGTGTTAGCACGACGTGAACTCTGCTCGGTGCATCCGTTTGGCTTTGAAGCTATGAAGTATGGATCCGAACAACACTACCCAGCAAAGGCCTCTTGCAGCGAAGCAGCACGCCCGCCACGTCAACGTTGGTCCGCTGCCCATTGCCGTCCGTTGTGGAAGCGTTCGTTTGGAAAGCGGCCGCGGTTGACTAGCAGCTAAACTAGGAAGAAGCACTGTCTAACAGAATTTTGCCAGCTGAAAATCGTTTGCGTTTTGTAAGCTTTGTTTATATGGCAGTCTATCTTTCCCGTTCTTTCTCGCTTTCGAACTTTGTGTTGTGCGTGTGGGAAAATGGTTCGTAATTTTTTGTCGATTTTTCGTCAAAGAAAGTGACCGCAAGGTCTTCGTTTCGTGCTGATCGGAGAGGCAATTCGCTGCACTTGCGGTGTGGGTGGTCAACTCTCGGTCATTGTGATGACACGCGGGCGACACCATAGTATCGAACTTCAATAACGACGCTGAGTAACAATAACAACGAAAAAGGATGATATTAGAATGTTGATGCATGAAATATAGTTTGAGAAGTCACCTAATAGGTAATTACAAATTAGCTATACAATTTCAAGAAAGTGAAATATTGAGCTCTCCCTAGCGATTCGTTTGCTACCTACGGTTTTCCCTTACCATTTTTTCTTCGGCCGTCCGGCCGACAGGGGGATTCTCCGTTTCGCCTTCTGACTCCGCGGTTATTGACGCCAAACGCGCTAGTTTTTACGACGCCTCACCGAGTCGACTCAGAACTACCGTAATCGATGCGGTCCATGCCGCGCTTGGCATCTAGAATCGACGCCCTGTCAGCCCGCAACCAGCTGCTTCACCTGACAAGAAAAGGTGATTTATAAATGTTCAGGCGCCTAATTTTCTTCGATAAAGGAGAAAGAATCAAAGAAAACGGCAGACGTTCAAGCGCCGAGCACGCAGCGGGCTTCGCACATTCCGCGCCCATGTTTCCGTTCTCCACCGCAACCCGCCGCGATCAACATTTCCTGCCCACAATTGCGATCGTTTTGCAGTTCGCAAAAGCGATAAAAACTTTACCGCAAGTTCGTACTACCGTTCACCCTTACCCTTCCTCGGTCCGGGCTGGTGCAGCCACGCGAAAAACTTCGGGAAAATGAGGCCACTCTGTACGACGTCCCAAAGCTGCAAAACGCAACAGGATGTCTCGAAAGGGCGAGAAATTTTTAGAAATCACTTTAGCGTAAAACTTAGTATCGATTTGCAACTGGGTTCAAACTTTATTCGCGAACACGAAAAGCCGCTCGAAATCCCCAGGCGTAGACCATCGATTGTTCCGCGATTTTTCCGCACACAGCATTTTACCTTATTTCACGCAAATAAACTAACAAAAATTATGTATTAACAAGCTGTCTCAAAGTCAGTTTTGTAATACAAAATGTCTCAAAAAGTGCCTTGGCAATGCCAAAACTGATCAAGTTCCGCTATTTTACCGAAAAAGTAGCAAATTCCTCGATTTTCTGCGATCGCGGAATCGCGGGAAAAAATCGATTCTTTACCCAGGCTATCACTCCAACCGAGCGGCTCGTGGCAGACCAAAACAAACGGACCACCAGCGTTGGTAATAAAGCAGTAACATATTGTAGCTGCAAAATAACGTTTTCTCCACTGGACGCACGTAGACGCCGCGTGGTACTGTCCGTTCACATCTGCAGTGAGTGGCGGCAAAACATAGGCAGTCCGTCCCTTCTCGCTACTGCCAGAAGACCCCACGCGGTTTTCGAATGGAGGGAAATATTACGCGCCCGTATGTCCGAATTCTACAGCTGTGAAAACATGGTAAATTCTCGAAAGTTCGTTCGCAGACCTGACTCGCTGTAAGCATCTGTGTGGCGTCAGCCGCGCTTTTCGTTCGTCTTTCTATGATACCTGCTGATTACTCTGTTTTTTCTGCCCCGCACTGATCGTCCTCCTCTTCTATGACCTACTCCTCCCTATAGGTGGCAGTTTTAAATTTTTTAACGATCATTCGCAGCGCGGAATGGGCGATCGTCTGACTTATGCAGCCTTCGTTTGTTAGAAAACCGCCAGTGAACTTCAAGCCCCATCCAGCAACGATAAATCGAACTCATTCAAGACGAGTTCGAATTTTTTAGCAGAAGGCGCTACCGTACTCCTATGACCTGAGTCTCCTGTGGTTGACCGTTTGTCATCCTTGGAAATGAACGCATTAATCGCGAATCTTCTCGGAGTCACTGTGCTCGTTCTGGCCGTCGTAAGCTACGTTCCTCCGGTAAGCACTGGCCTGGAAGAAGTAGCACCGTCGACTTCGAACATTGGAAAGCATTCTGTCAAGGCGTCCGCGATCTACTCTCAGCGCTTCAGGCGCCCGATCGAGCAGAAGCGCACCTTTCAATTCCAGGACTGCGGTAAGCTATCACCGTGTGGTTCCGTGTTCGCCAGAAATTCTCGAGTTTTTTTCAACACGACGAAATTCACCGAAATCGCCGCCAGTAAAAGCGAGACTCGAGAAAAAACACTAATACATTGCGTAATTTTTCATCGTTTTCCCTCTTTTTTAGAGAAAGATTTTACGAATTTTAGCAAACTTAAAGCTTTCTCTCAATTTATTTTTTAATTTCTGTGTGAAATATATTGAAACTTTGTATCGCTCCAATGTTTGCGCAATATTCCGGCGATTTTGCAGGAAAAGACCACACACCTCTGAAGGTGAAGATGTTCCATATGTCTCCAAACCCGATCAAGCTTCCGGGCGAGCTGAGCTTTCGTATGCTCGCCAACGTCACGAAGGAGCTGCCCGAAGAGGTCTACGTCAAGCTCCGCATGTACAAGCTTGACGACTACTCTCAAAAATGGACCTACATCCCGTGCTTCCACGACATGTACGGCAGCTGGTAAGCTTAAAAGTGCGAATTGCTTTGCATTTTAGATTGTTATTCTCTCACGATTTTAATTACTTGTTATTTTTCAACCTCACTACTATGTATTACAGCAATTCCGTCGTCAACATGTGCACTGACGCTGCAAGCTTGGTCAAGTGTCCGGTTCGCGTTGGGCCCGTTCGGTGGAGCGGTCCGCGCTACAAGTTCAACATGTCAGATGTTGGCGGTGCGATCGAGTTCTTTAAAGTGAGTAGCATCATTGAAACACTTTTCTGCTTACCGTACTTTTTTTATTAATCCCCGGGATTATTCAATTTTGCCATTTTGAGCCAAAGTTTTTACAATATAATAATCCTCCAGGGGGATTATTCCGGAAGTGCCATCCCATGTGCTTTGAAAATAAAATTTGTATAGCGCTAAATTTTGTGCGTGTAATGGGGGAAACTCACCCTCCAACAATGTGCTCTGACCTCTGTCCAGTCCACACTTTTGCTTTCGACCACGAATTTTACGCGTTACTACGTAAAAAACATTTGCCAGCTGGAAAAAATCATATATAATTAACTGACCTCTGAGAAAAAAATTTGGGAGAATAAATCAGTCCGGGTGAGATTAATTTGGAGGGGGGATTAATCAAGAAAATATGGTACTCGTGGCAGTGAAATTCGGTGGTCTTTTTTGCAGGGCGACTATCGCGTTGAGATGAAGCTCGCCGATTTGAGCGACGGTTCAATGCTTGCTTGCGTTCGCATGGAGCTAGGCGTTGCCGATGGGCTTCGCGGACGCCGTCGCTCGCTGCGCCACGCTGCGAGCAAACGGCTGCGCCTCAAGTGATCGATAAATCGTTCTCCGGTTGAATCGTGCAATATCGTGACGCTTTGTACGAGATTACGGTAGCGTTAGCTAAATCGGACGCTACTGAATAGCTGGACTTGGAAAAAAGGACCAAGCAGTAAGAAAGCTAAACGCACAAGGCTAAACCGGTGTTGTTTAAAAATCTAAGTAGAAATTTTCCTCAGAATTACCTCCGCGTGTAACAAGTTAGCTACCTCGGAATTACACGGTGTATTTTTCGTTAGCTAAATTTATTATTGCAGAATTGTGTAAAACGCTGCCTGAGTTTTTCATATTTGTTATTTGCTTTTTCATCGATCCTGTTCGCGATCCTTCATTTCGGTGTTGGAGTTTATGCTTGAGTTTATCGTGGGCTAAGTATGCAGACGTTCAAATGAGATCCGTGTACCTACCAACATATCTGCACCACACTCAGTTTTCGAAAAAGGCCAAATAGCTACCGCAAAACGATAACCGCGTAAACTTTGGTGCAGTAAGCTTTCTTTGAGTACAAATTTGCGATAAAATTTGCAGCAGCTTTGATCCGCCCTACCGAGTACTTCAGTGTTGCGCATTCAGGCGACAAATCGCACACGAGAAGAGGAAGACAATGAGTGGCCTCCAACGAGGTCACCACAGTGTTTCAAAGTGGTTTGACGCGAAATACTTTGCATAATGATATCCACATTTACGCACTTCGCTCGTACTCGTTCACCCAAATGAACAGTAAGATGTCCGGCTCTTTCCCACCACGCTGGCTACAGTTAGCGAGCTGCAAAGTAGTCCTGTCTGAGTACGGAAATTTGAAGTCGACCCGGACCTAACCAGAGCCAGGTTGGGGGTCGATTTTTGCGATTTAAGCCTTGCACGTTTGCGATTTGCACACAACCAAAATTTGGGTGCCGAATCTACCCGGACCTGATACGAACCGGACCGGACTTGTTTCGTTCCTGCAGCTCGCTCCTACAGCTCCGCGTCTTTCGTTTGGACGGTGCCAAGAAGTTGCCAAGTTTGGTCCCAGTTTTGAAAACAACACAATAATTGAAACCGTACGTAATCGTCTTTCGGCGTGTTCAGCGACTCGAATCGGAAAAAATTAAGTCGACCGCTGTGTCGTACCTTTTCACGACAAAGGCGACCTGAGTGACCACCCGGAATTCGGCCTCTGGCGACTCGCTTTTGAATTTTCTGACTTCGAAGTCACCGTCCACCGTCACGCTCTGCTTCTGGAAAACTACCGTGCGTCAGTCAACAAAAAGTTCGTAAATTATTTGAGGGGAAGGTTTCTGCCTTCATCGACTGATCGCTGGACAAAAAGAAAGGCATGTCTCTATTCAACTGAAGCTGGACAGACATTGATCCAGCAAAGGTACGCATTGAGACTACAATATTCGTGATTGATTCACGTGTACACACAAGCTACTTAAGAAGCTAGAAGTTTGACTAAAAATTTGCAAAGTTTTTCGCTATTTTTCAAGAATTTACCTCGACTTGCCAAGCTCATTAAGATTGAAACGTTCAGACAACTGCAGTAATCCACGGCTTTCAAAATCTCCCATTGGTGTCTCATTGCCAGGTGGTAGGCCACCAGGCGGTTCATTCATGTCACTCGAAAAAAGTTATAAAATCTCTTCTTTCAACAAAGTAGAAGCCATTTGTTTTGAGTACTTCGGGAAGCAAGATCTCTGAACGCCGAGCAGGAGCACAGGGAGCAGCGGGGAGCATTCAGTTTCCTCACCGTAATCGTCGCTCCTGGCCTCTAAAGATGGTACTACTTGTCGCATACTAAAAAAGGCCATTAAAATTTGCAGCAATTTTGATATTTCAGGCAGGCTCTCTAACGCCAAGTTGACTAGACATGAGACAAGACGGGATCAACGCCTCTTCACAAACGTGTCTCAAAGCTCAAGGCTTCAAAGTTTTGAAATTCTTTCAAGCATAGAAACTTGCGCCTGCACGCTTTGAACACTATAAAGTAATATAATTTATTTACTCAAATTAATCAAAGTCAAAAAGTTGCTGAAATTAAAAAGTACGAAAAATTAAAATCAAAATTATTAGGCTTACAATTTTAAACAAAATTCTTATGCAGCTTTCGCAATGGTCATCCGTATCATTTACAAGCTTGATTACCACGGTGAACGGCTATCTGTCGCACGACTACGGTATCAATGTTCGATCCGAACCAGGCATGCACAGTATGACGCTTTGTCGGCAATGATCTCATTGGAAGACAAAGGGCGCTTATGAGAGAACACTATTGTCCTCGTTGGTAGGATTCAGAAAAGATTATATGTGAGCGTCGAACGACGTCTGTGTTCCTCTCGCACCGTTAGTCGTCATCTCTTGTTCTTGTAGTGATCCACCCATGTTATTCAATGAGCATCCTTTTAGGTCTCCAGCGACACCGTAATCTGAATTTGACACATCACTGTGTAAGACAGAAAAGATTTTCATGATGTCTCAGCTTATTTTCTACTTTCTGAATTAGCTACCTCAGCATGCTTTATTCACTGTCAGACATCTTAGCTTAGAGACCTTTGCGCTTTGTCATTTTTGCTGCTTGTATGAGCTAGATGCTGTTTTTAGTTTTCTTGGTCAGGACAGGGTCATTTCTAACTAATCGAGACAAGATTGGCTCTGCGGAGTAATTGTACAGATGTACAGCTGAATTAATTGTTGCATCTAAATTTTCATGAGTCATATGGCGGCAAAACACTATTCTCATCGCACAGCAAAAAAGGAGACGACAGCGTCCTCACAATCTTTCTGAACGTATGTAGAACCACACCAGTTTGATACAACGGTTGTACTATACACAGCGAAGAGGTCAACGGAGATTTGTTTGCGTGATTGTCCAGAATCAAACTCTTTCTGCCGATAGGACCGGCCATTCATTCTGAAAAACATTACTCTTCATCGCTTCGTACCGGCCAAGAAAACATACTGTCGAATGTCCAGCATTGGAAAGCACATTTTTGTCGCCTTCATCGTCATTTTCTTTGTCGAGCTTATTGAAGCTGACGAAGATGTGCACACTTACATAACTGCGACCGCGAACTTCCTCTACACGTGGGGAAGGCAAGGAAAAAGCTGCACGGAAGTCTGCGAGAAAAGGTCGGGGCAATGCGACTTTGGCCCATTCACGCAAATGAGCGAAGAGGAAAGAAAAGCGTTTCTGAAGGTGAGAGAAGTTTTGGCGCTGATAATAAAGTGCAATGTGTAGCTTTTACGATCAATTTTGTGAGTTTATTTTATACGTGGAATAATTTTTCACAAGTTTTGGTGCACATAAAAGCTGGAGACGTGAAATGAGAAACATAACAAATGCTTTTGTTTCAGGAGCATGGTAAAGGCTGCAAAATGACCGACTCGACACACCTGGGTGATGACCAGTACTCGTTCCGTGTTCTTCCGTGGCAGCCGAACGCCAACGTTGACCCGAGCGACCAGCACTTTGGTGAATGCGACGGGTGGCGAAAGGATCCCGAGGCTACGACGTATACGGTCGACTGCGAGGGAAAGAATCCGAAAGGAAAGCGCTTTTGCAGTTGCAAGCTTTAAGCGTTTGTACACGCTACACCTACAACCTATAATGCTACTTCTAAAGATGACATTGAGTCCTGTTCTACAATGGTTTTGGGGAGTGCGACCTCGGTGACTTCATCGGGGGATTCATCGGGGATTCGCTCTATCGGATATAATAGTGAATTCCCCGATGGCGAATCCCCCGATGACGAATCCCCCGATGAATCCCCCCGATGAATCCCCCCGATGAAGTCACCGAGGTGGGAGAACGAATGTGACATCATGGTCGAAGTTGAGCTACATAGGTATCTCGATCAAGTGGTCTAATTTTAAGCTTATCATGTCTACATTATCAGTGAAATTTTGAGGACTTTTGTCCGATGACGTATACTTAGCTACAAAACTGAAGAATAAAGCGCACGTAAAGTTCCGAAATACAGGTGGCGTCTGCTGGAGATATATATATGTAGCTCGCAAACAGTTTCACGATCCTTTTGTAATTAATCTGCACGCCGGAGTGTGCGCAATGAAAACTTACGGTGACTGTCGAAAGTGAAGAATAAACAAATGCTAAGCAGCTGACGAACACGTTGAGATAAGCTATACTGAACACCCACAGAGCTTTTCAAAAAACCGCGGAAGTTTTTGCCGACCTCTATGACAAGTGTTAAGGATTGTAGGAGGAAGATTTTGCAACTATCTACTTTCACGTGCTATAGAGGGCGCACGAAAAACGCCGGAAAATTTTGCAGAAATTCTCAAGAAGTTTAACAAAAGTTGTTGTCAGCCGTAGAACAAAAGAATTTAATCTGTCGTATTGCGCGTTTGTTTTTCTCGTCTGACTGAACGGTAAAGCACTTCGATAAGAATGACGTCTGTTGAGCAGCTTTATCAGTTGTGTGAAGTAATCGACACGTCAAAGGAGAAGCCAGAAGAAGAGGTAAGTTTTCAGCTTTTTATAGCGTGCATGCATCAGTTACTCTTTGCTTTCTTTAGACCAGCCTTCAAAACGCGTATCTCTCGATTATCAACGCAACGAAGGGCGGTGTGAACGAAAAGCGGCTTGCCGCCCAGTTTATCGTGCGCTATTTCGGAAAGGTTTGTTCGATTTTCTTATCGCTTCTGGCCAATACGATGACTAAAAGCGTTTTTAGTTTCCCGGTCAACGAGTGAAAGCTCTTGAAGCACTCTTCGAACTCTGCGAAGATGTCGACATAAACGTCCGTTACATTTTCCTTGGTGTTTTCGCTTTTTATAAATTATGGATTTTTCTGCATGTACAGATTCGAAAATACGTAATAAAAGAGCTTCCGACACTATGCAAAACGGCAGGCACACACCACGATAAGATCGTCGACGTCCTCGTCCAGCTTTTGCAAGCAACAGACGCGCACGAGAACAACGCCGTTCAACAGTCGTTAGCCGCACTTCTCGAGACGCATACGAAGAGTAAGTTGCACCACCTTTGGACTCTGTTCGACCGCCCATTAAATTATCGATTTTTCTTTGTACAGTCTGTCTTCAAGCTCTTTTCGAGCACATTCTCCACGCCGAAGAGGATCTCCTCCGCGAACGAGCGTCGAAGTATCTCGTCCTCAAACTGCGGACCCTCCCCGCCACGATTCTTACGAAGGAGTTGCAAGATTTTGTCATTTTAGAAACGAAGAAGGTAGGATATCTAGTGAAAATATCCTTTTCGTTTTTTATCGCTGGGCGGGTTTATCGATTTTCTGAAACGCATCGTTTTCAGGTGTTGCAAGATGTTACGGGCGATGAATTTATTCTCTTTATGACACTTCTTTCGCACTTACCACAACTGATGACGGTGACTGGTCGGCAACAGCTTCTCGATATCGTCACTGAGCAAGCGGATTTGGAGAAGCCATTTGATGTATGTTGTTTTGTCTTTTTTCTTCACGTGATGTTAACCATGGTTGGGAACACCACTTTTTCCTTTTTTCAAGGACGACCTTTTTTCTTGTTTTTTCCTTTTTTTCCTTTTTTCGTCAAAAGTGAGGGCTTTTCTCCTTTTTCCTTTTTGTTAAAAGTGCATTTTCCACGACTGTTTTGAATCAAAATAATAAAAAGTTTTCCGACCTTTTTCCGATCTTTTTTTCGTTTTTTTTTTCCTTTAAAATTAGAAAGTATTTTTAACTATGTTAACAGACATTTTTGCTTGCCCTTTTAGCCGAACGACCTAGACCGAGTCGACCAGATCATACAGTGTGTAAAGCAGGCGATTCCGTTTATGTCGGTGAGACTTGCATTAAATTTGACGGTTGAATTATTGATTTATTGATTTTTACCCTTTTAGCGCAACGTTCCGAGCACGCGCTATGCACAGTATATGCTGACACAAGTGTTGCCGAGTCTGCATCAGGTCAAAGCGGCGGCCACTGCTGATGAACCGGCGGCGGCGAGTGAGGCGCTCCAGCTTGAATTACTGAGACTTACTGCCGAAGTGACGGCGCATGCTGGGGATATCGAGAATGCCGAGGCGATTATGGCCACTGTTTATCAAATTTTTCTTGTAGGTGTACAGCGCTGTGCGTTGGAAATTTTTATTTTCATAGTTTTTAATATTTTTGAGTATTTTTTGTATTTATTATTTTTTTTTGCTTTGATTATTAGTATTTTGAATTATTATTTGTAGTTTTTATTAATTAATTTTTTATTTATATTTTAATTATTATTTGTATTTTTTATTATTGAATTATTTGTAATAAAAAATTTATTATTTTCTTTTTTAAATTAATTTTTGGGTATGTTAGGATTGTGTCCCCACGCCACCGTCGGAGGCGACCGACGGCACCAACGGCGACGTCGTTAACGGCGTCGAGGAGGCGAAAATCCAGTTTTCGCAACTGGAATGCCTTTGCTGGATACTCCATCAGTTGGGCAAGAAGTCGCCCTTGTTCTTTACGTCTGACGCGCGGCAGGAGGAGACGAAGGAGTTTCGAAAACGGTGAGCATCTGGAGAGTTTTTTGAGGATATGTACAGTACGTTGTTTCCTATTTTTTGTTGATAGGCTCTCGTATCTCGCACGCTTGAGTCAGGTCTACTCGAAGAAGTTGCGTGAGGTTCTGGCTGCAAAACCGAAGGACGAGCTCAAACTCGATGAGGTACTAGTGTATTCAATTGCTTTAGCATTTTATCGATTTTTCACTATTTTTACTATTTTTATCAATTTTTTCACTATTTTAGGATTTTTATCGATTTTTACCCATTTTTTCACAATTATCTTGACTTTTATTCATTTTTCAATTTTTTCACAATTTTATTCATTTTTCGTAATTTTATTGATTTTTTACAATTTTATTGATTTTTTACTATTTTATTGATTTTTTTATTTTATTGATTTTTTGTTATTTTATCGATTTTTTACTATTTTTTTCGATTTTTTTCGTGCAGAACAAGATGAAGGTCATTGCTCTTCGCACAACCTCGAACATTCAGGCACTCGTGAAGGATTTTCTCCACACGCCACCGCAGTATAAGAGTGTTATCTCGCCATCGTGGAAACCACCTGGAAGTGGAAATCCGCCTGTTGCGGATGTAAGTTGTAGTTTTTAGTAGGGTTGGAAAATCCCCGGGGATTTTTTCCAATCCCTTATCCCCCGGGGATGCCAAACCTATTTTTAGCTCTCGCTTGAATTATCGATTTTTTAATCGATGAACGATAGGCACCAACGAAACGTGCACAACGTTTTGGCGATGTGACGCCCCCGATTTCCATGACAGCCGACGCCGCGGCGAAACGCGCTCAACGCTTTGGCGTTCCTACAGCTTCACCATCCGCCGCTGCTGCTGCGAAACGCGCCCAACGCTTTGCCGCCCCTGCTCCCGCTGCAGCTGCGTCGGAGGAACCGACTACGACTGGGGGACGCAAGCGTATTACGGGACCTGAGGGCGCCCCTGTCGCGAAAGTGGCGAGAGTGGCACCCGCTGTTGGAAGCATCCAGATCTATCAACCGCCGTCGGGAAAGTATAGCGAGAAACTCGGCAGCGTGCCAGGTGCAATTTCAGTACGTATTTTTGTACTGGCGTCCGGTGCAGAGAAGGGACCGTCTCGGTTGTTTTAGCTGAGACAGTGAATGGACGTGGAATGAGTGGGCGAGGACGTGGACGAGGTCGGGGTGGCAATCCGTACAAGTGGGTCCGCAACTAGGATGGTTTGTCGAGGGTCGAGGTAAGTTTGCCCTGTGTGTCTGATTCGAATGTTTGTGCTTTTTTGGTTGCTGGCTGGCGTGGGGCTGAAAGTGCGTGGTTATTAAATGAAATGAGGGGCGAAAAAATCGATTTTACTAAATGGGGATTAATGAAGAGTTATTGGAGACTCGTTTTTCTTCTCTGTGTGAGTGGATAATCGGCCCCCTTCTTTGGCTAGCAGTACGATAGGCGACGGACGACGGCGTGGTTTGACGGTTGGACGAGTTCCGCTTTTGACGTATGTACTGTATGTGGTACTATCGACTTTTTTACTTGATTGCGGCAGGCGTGGCGGGCTGTCGATTTTCGTTGAACTAGGCGTGTTTCCACTTGGTCTTCTTGTTTATACTGCACGTATTGCTTCGAGTTACTGGTTATTTACGTGTTTTGTGGTAAAACAGGATGACCGTTTTTGGTTTTCGACAAAAAGCAAGTTGAGCGTGTTGGAGTGAGCGGTGTTTGTAAGCTGTTTCTTTGCTCTGTAATACAATGTACGGTGGGATGCGATGGAATGAAATTAAACTGGATGGAAAGAATTTTTCATTATCGATTTATTGATCGGCGAGCTGTTCGGCTTGTGTGTTTTGCTGATGTGTATGCAATGTTTACTTCCTCTTTTGTCTAGCTTGCAAGCTTGTTCGTATTTGACGTCTCGTTTACTACCTGTTAGATAGCTGTTTTCGCATGCGGATAAGCACATTTTCTGCTTTGTCGTGCGTGTTAGCTTCGCACGAAGCTGTGCACACGTGTACAACTGATTTCGCAATTGGATTTGATGAGAAAGACGAGATGGACCAAGTTCATCTTTGCCTTTCTTATATCGATAGAGGCTTATGCGATAGGGAGTTCCACACCTTCTCTTTGAATATCTGCTTATCTTCAGCTAAATTTGAGCTTTTCACCTTTTGTGCGCAGGAAAAGCGGGTTTGAACTTGAGCTTGCTCTGGCCGGTCGTAAATATCGCAACGTCTCGAATAGATATCACTCTCTTGCGACTAGTATTTCCACCTCGCTCACACTTTGCGACAAAGCTAAAATGAGTCAGGACCTCAAGTGGAGTATCACGAACGGAGATCTCGAGCAGGTTCGCCGGAGCATTGAAGCGGTATGTTCACTTGAGCAGATTTTTGGCTTGAAATTTTGATAATTGTGCACATTACGAAAAGCGCAAAAATTAGTGTTTATTCTGTTTTTTATTTTTACTTATTTTTGGCTTAGGCCTAAGGCTAAGCGTGAAACTAAGCAAGCTTGAGCCAAAAAAATTAATCGATAAAAATAAAAATTATTAATGAAATAAAATAAACACTTATTTTGGCGATTTTTCGCAATTTTTATTATGTGGGCCTAAAGTGCAATTGCCGATATTTTCACCGTAATCAAAACTTGCAGGGTTCCCCTGTGAATGCGGAAATCGGCGGACGCCGTCCGCTTCACTACGCTGCCGATTTCGGTCAGACTGAGGTCATCGAGTATTTGTTAAGCAAGGGCGCTGATGTGAACGCGCGAGACTCGCACGGTATTACTCCTCTACTTGCGGCGATCTGGGAAGGACATGCGGGTGCTGTGAAACTGCTGTTAGCTCGAGTAAGCTGAATTTTCAAGTGTCTTTTTAGCTATGATGCAATAGCTTTTTTCAGGGCGCTTCTAAGGATCTTAAGGCACCGGACGGAAAAAGCTATGTTGAGTGCGCAGAGAGTGAAGAAATCAGAAAGATGCTCAGTTAGACAGAGCTTTTTGCTATGCTTTCAACTCATTCCCGATTTTACTTAGTGCGTTATTTTAGCCACATTTTCAGTTAATATGTTGTTTCTGCCTATCGCCTCGATGCCAGTTGTCTTCCTTCGTGCATATCCAGCTTCTGGTGCAATCTGTTTTACCGTGTAATCAATTTGTTGTGCTTATGTGTGGAAGTGTGCACTTTGTTGTCTGCCGCAGGACGCTGGGCATGGATAGGGTTAGGGGTGTAGCTAGGTCGGCGGGGAGGGGGCTGTCAAGTCAAATTTTTTCGTCCGACCTCTCAAAGTCGATACACAAATGGTTTTTCAAGCCATTTTTTCTGGCGGAGGGGGGCTGGAGCCCCCAAGCAGGGGCGCCCGTACGGGGGGCGGTTCTCCCCCAAACGAAAAAATTACTGTTTTACTGTGTGTCTGGAAAACTTCACCCCCTCTCCCAACCAAAAGTCACAGGGGCGCCTCTGCCCAAGCCCCTCCTTACCTACGCCCATGGGGTGGATCAGTGGAGAACAAGCTGACACTTAGACAGCGTAGGTCATTTTGGACGCCTGGCGTAAGATAGACGTCTAGGGGAGTTCCCAATGAGTCTGAGAATTTTTACGTCCAAATTTTTATCTTTTTGAGGTTATTAAAATATGGAAATAATTATTTGCGTTGAAAATCGCAGGTTTTTCACCGCTCGCGGCGCTTCATCAATAACGTCCCAAGTTCCCGACGTTTTAGGCATCATTTTTCGCACTCTGCTTGTAATTTTGGCTATAAAAGGGCTGAGTTTTCCACAGAAAAGTCTGAGGATTTAGACTGACTTTCGGTGGGAACGCTGTCAGGAGATCATAGTGCAGTATGTCCCCTGGGAAGGTCGTGGGACACCTAGTGTTTTAGATTGCTCCAGCGTGTTGCGGGTTCTTCGATGGTGTTTTACAGTGTTCAACATTTCGGTAGTCGTGCTTCGCACTGAAAACATGCATGAAAAGTTAAAGATCTCTGCAGCGTCTTCCAGCCAGTCGTTTCTATCGTTTGCATTTCCGCGTCGTCTCCTGCCCTCTGCGTCGTCTCGGAGGCAATGGGTTCCGTCATTTGCCTTTCCGCCCAATCCGTCGCCGTCCGCTTCGTCTTCGACTCATCCGAACTTAGCGCAGGCCATACTCAAATCATGAACCGGAGGCTTAGGCTAAACCGAAAGCTTTGCCTATGCTTGCTTTTGCATAATTTTCCAAAACATTTTTTGGCCAACTCTTTTGAAGTTCACGATGAGTCTATGTTCTCCGTGTCAAGTTTAGTCATTTTGGTCGAAAATTTTTTTTTACTATTTGGAGGTGAGGATACCGGCTATATTGCAGATCAACCCACCCAGAAAGTGCACTTTAGGGTTACCAAACAGAAAAGTTCACTTTTCCACTGGGTAACCCTAAAGTGCACATTCTGGGTGGGCTGATCTGCAATATAGCCAGGACACCTTGTCACAAAGTTTTTTAGAAAAATTTTTTGTTCCGAAATTGAAACATTCCACCCGATTCGTGTTCTCCGTGCTAAAGTTAGTCATTTTTAGCAAAAAAAATGGAAATGTTGCCACCCTAAACTGCATAAATGCCTCAACTACCCGCTGCTAACGACGGATGTCGTGGTCAACCTATGCGCGCATTCCTGCTCTCGAGAGTCTGTATCGCGGTTGTCAACGCGCAGCTTGGCGTTAAAGCTCGTTTTCTACAAACATTTTGACATAAGCGTTTGTTCAGTTTTCTCCCGCAGAAAACAAGCGATTAACATACGTAATTTTCCTTTACTGTATGCTGCATTTAGC
>JAQGBB010000983.1:0-15388 GCA_034691745.1 Prismatolaimus dolichurus
CTTTACACTTTTAGGCATTTGTGCGGGCAGAACCGCGGCGAAGATAAATTGGTCGACTTTGCGCACAGACTCGCAGAAAGTGGGTGCGTTCTTAATATTGTCATTCGATCAATGTCTAAAATAAAAGGCCAAACTGAACAAACCGCGAGCGAAAGATGATTGCGCAAAATGTCCAAACGTGCATGCGAGAACCGCGCATTTCCCAAATTGTCCAAAACTGGCAAACACCGACTTACCATGTCCAAACTGTCAGTCGAGATGTCCAAACTTGCAGAAAAGATGTCC
Organism: Prismatolaimus dolichurus; assembly: GCA_034691745.1. Taxonomy (NCBI): domain Eukaryota; kingdom Metazoa; phylum Nematoda; class Enoplea; order Triplonchida; family Prismatolaimidae; genus Prismatolaimus; species Prismatolaimus dolichurus. The sequence continues at coordinate 286 of JAQGBB010000983.1, forward strand.
AAACGTGCAGACCAGATGTCCAAACTGGCAGACGAGATGTCCAAACCTGCAGACCAAATGTCCAAACTGGCAGGGGAGATGTCCAAAATGTCCAAGACCAAGCGTCTGTATAAGTTTGGCCTGTTTATCATCAAACACTTTCTGAAACTTTGCCGTTGAGCTGCGCCATGCTGAAAATCGTATCGCTCGTTTGCAAAGTAGTTGCTGTAACTGCACAAGTGGCTTCAGGTTTCTTGACCGGAAATGTTCTTTGTTGCGCTCTTCTCGCTGAGACTGCTGCGCTCGGGGCTGCATTGGCGTGCAGCATTGTCTCACAGACTACGACGTCACACGCGACAACCGTGGCAGAAGTTGGAGTCATCGGAATCGCCGCCGACAGCGTTGATCTTCTTCTTCGAACGGTCATCGCTTCTGGCGTTTGCCGCGCCCCGCATCTTCAGCGTTGGCTTAATGTGAGCGCGATTGCCGTCAGTGCGGTCGTGATGCCTATAAAGGTGGCCTCTGTCGTGATCGAGCCATCGATCGTGACCGGCCTGGAGCTGCTCACGGATGCGACGTCGCTCGGTGTCGACGTCATTCTCTACGCGCTCGAAGGGCAGCCTCAAGTCGCGAGACAAGGTGAGAACAGATTTTCGCAGGGGTTGTGTGACGCGGTTTTGATTTTGACATTTTGCGTTGCGTTTTCGCTGCTTCTAGAAGCGATTGCGTTATGACCGTCGTCACAATGCGAAGTGTAACGAAGGCGGCGTGCGATTTTCACGATTCTGAACTTTAGCGTGTCATATGAGCCGTCTACGCTATCGCTTGCTTGCTTTACTCATCATTTTTGCGTAAATTTTAAATAGCTGTAACGTAGTACGTAGTTATTTTATTTTATTTCTGCTGTCAGTTTGCCAGCTTGGCAAGGCGTTGGTGCAAATAAATCTTAAGCCCGTGTGTCGAGCTGACTTTTGCTACACAACGATTGTTGTGTCATTTTCGCTGCGTTTTTGGGGCCATTGACGGAACGACGCTAGCGCTTACAGGAAGCAAGCTAGCGTGACCAAATTCGGTAGACAGGTACCCAGGGGGCTGGGAGAAACTGTTTAACTTTTGGGTCACCTGTGACAACTGGTTGGATTACGGTAGCTGTTTTTGCATTCGAGCCGACTTTTGACCAAAGGGGGACCTTACCAAAAAGTATGCAATAAACGGAGTTTGAATAGTTATTACGCCTGCCTGTAGGGAACACATTGAGTGTGCGGTAGTAAAGCAGTGCTTTGACGCCACGACGTTGAGGTTCATTCAAATAATAACAAATTTGTTACTCTCTACAGCATATGCAGTTTGGATGTATTAAGACCTGGTATTTATGTTCTCTGATGTGTCGAGTGTAAGCACGTATGTCTATGCAGTGGCAACATTTTTTCAGAATTTCTTGATTTGTTTTCGGTCAGCACTGTAAGAGTGCATAAAACAGCGTGCTTTAGTGGGAGATCAACGAACGTTCTTAGCGCTTTGAAGTGCCTACTTTGCCAAAGTTCAGGAAGATGTCCACAAGCAGAATTCCGTACATAGATGGCACGCGCCAGTCCGCCAAAAATTTTCAACTTCTAACGTCTAGTGGTGTTTCAGGATTGGATGCGATTGCCGGTAATGCATTGCAACAGATGCTATACATATGTATGGCAAGTAGTAATTAAATACTACTAGCCTTCTGCTTGTAGGAGGCGGCATTCCTGTTGGAAGTGTTGTTCTAATCGGTACGCACTCCGTACGTGTTTTATTTCTGTTAACGCACTTTCACTAGCATTGCTTGTAGAAGAAGACGCGCATAACGTCTACTCACGCTCTCTTCTGAAATACTTTCTCGCCGAAGGATTTCAGTCCGCTCATGGGCTTTGCTCCGCGACCGCTGATGATTCAGCTGAGCCTCTACTAAAGGTACGTTTCATGTCGATTGATTTCTTTATTAAAGAGCTATCTCGCAAGTATTTTAACGTTTGTTGCGACTTTTCAGTGCTTGCCAGTTGCGTGTGGGAATAATCAACAATCAGACTCGAAACTTGCAGACACAGCCAACGGAGAAATGAAGATAGCTTGGCGCTACGAAACTGCACCAAAATTTGAGGTTTTACTTTACGCTCTTTCTGTCATAGTTACGAATGTTAACTATTTAATTATTGATTTTTATGATGTTTAGACCTCAGTCGAAGAAACTGTCGGTCACTACTTCGACATCAGCGAGCGTCTCTCCTACGAAAGCGTCGTCTCAAACTGCGACATTCACGCCTCCTTTCTCTGCACATCCTACACTGCCTGCATCAACGATCTCTCCACCCTTCTTCGCCAAAACACCGATCGATATTCCCTCCAAACAACCGATTCAAAGAAAAACGTCCTACGAATCGTCATCGACAACGTCGGTTCCCCACTCTGGCAAGAGGTTGGCATTGTTATATAATTCGTCTTAAAGTTCTCTGACATGTGCTGTTTTCCACTCTAGGACTTGCCACTTCTTGCCTTCCTACATGAATTGAAGTCATTGGTTCGATTGACTTACTCTGTGTGTGAAATTACCCTCGCTGCCCATCTGTTGGTAAGGAAAAGACATTTTGATGGCTGGAGTCGGAGAGGCATGGGAGGAAACAGTTTATGTGGTGTATTTCTAGCCGCTGTCTGTACTGAATCGTGCGCGCTGTGTGGTTGATAGTGTGATTAGACTGGAGTCGTTTGAGGACGTGGATGAAATGAAGAAGAGGAATCCACTTTATACAGATTTTCATGGTACTTTCAAAGAGTGCGGTTGTGTTTACAGTTGTGTAGAAAAGAACAGTATGTGTACTGTACATATATATGCATATGTACTGTATATGCACGATATATGTATATAAGGGAAAATATGTACTATATACACTATGTACTATATGTACTATATACACTATATATATATACTATATACTGTGTACACTATATACACTATGTACTATATATACACATTTTTCTCACTTTTTGTGTTGAGGCCTATTGAAAATCGTCAAACTCCCAACCTTGAACTCCCTTTGCTTTCACGTTCCCGACAGTTGGGACTTTGGCTTCAAACTCAAACGACGCCGATTTGTTATCGAGGTATACTTTCTACATGCATTCCCTGTGTCTCGGTGATTCCTTGAATTTTACTTGGCTTTTCTCACAGAAACTGCACATGCCACCAGACTTGTCGGAGACTGCAAGTCGCACACCGCAAGTGGGAGGTACTACTGGCGCTAGTTGCAGTTCGAATCTATCGAAAGCAAAACTCGATTTTTAAACCTCTTGGTTCGTTCATGCGTGGGCTTTTTATTGGGAAAGTAGGCAAGACCATGATGCTTGTTTGCTTCTTATACACGCGTCAGCTCAGTCTTGTGCTGTCAATCGTCTTTTTTACTTGTGGAGGAAGACGGAATGCTTTGGTTAAAAAGTCGCCTTCCTCTCTGTTCTTTGCTATGAATAGAGCTGTAACTTTATGCTTTTTTCTTTTTTCTCTTTATGAAAGATCTTGTTCAATGCAACTAAGCGATGTAGTCCCGTTCACGTCATGCCGCCCTGCGGCTGTCTTTTTGATGCTCCTTTGGCAAGTTGCGAGGGCGGCAGATAGGGACAACACGGGAATCTTCAGTGCGGAACCGATGGTCGTCGATAGGAATTTGACTGATGAGTCGAACTGCACTGGGCCTGGGCATGAAAGGGTGCCGGTTGAGACTGAGTGTGTTATGGTGCCGGAGATTAAAGAATTTTTGGCAATTGTGCTGAATGTTTGCCTGGTGTCGGAAGTGCCACCTGAGGAAGACGAACGAGTGAGTTTTACTTAAAATATTTTTTGGACTATTTTCTTTATTTTTATGTAGTTTTTGTTCTAGTTGCGCGTTGAATTGTTTCCACTCACTTTTCGATGCGGGAATCGATCGGTGATTGATTATGGGTTTTTACCGATGGTTTATGTGGTCAATGCGTCGTTTATGCCGGAACTGCTGGCGAAGAATGCGACGGCGGAACATTGGTGTGTTCTTGTTAATTTCTTTGCGCCCTATTGTCCGTTTTCGGCCAAGTTGGGTAAGTGGTAGTGTATGGGTTTAGTGGTTTGACTGTACAGAGCGACTATCCGGTCATCATTTAAAAAAATATTTTTTTTTTCAAAAAATATTTTTGCGATAAAATGAAAGTTCCAGAGTTTTAGTCTTTATTTTATATTTATTTTATTTTGTTTTTATTTTATTGTTTGTCAACTAGACTTATTTTGTAACTTTTATTTTGTTATAGAAATTTTTTCTGAAATAAAAAAAATTATTTTTATAGTGACCAGATGGTCGCTCTGTAACCCCTTGAAGCAATTAACTCTGAGTTAACCTTCCCTTTTTTTAAAGCACCGTTTTTCAACGCTTTCTCTCGCTCATTAACGACCATTCTCCTCCTCGGTGTCGACGCTTCTGAGTCAACCCGATTGAACACCCGTTTCGGCATAGTTGGCACCCCAACCGTTCTTTTATTTTACAACGGAAAACCAGTCGCGAGAATGAATTCGTCGGATTATTCCCTCGCGAATTTGCGAACTTTTGTCGAGATGTTCACGGGTAGAACCACAACCTCTCTTTTTCTTTTCTTATTTTTCTATTTTTTGTAGATGTGCGCATTCTGGATGGAGGACTTGAACTGGCTGATGAGGATTTTTTTGGACCTCTGCCTACGAGGGCGGTTATTCGCAAGGATTATTGGTTGGTGGCGTCGTGGGGTTTTATTGCGGTGTGTGCGATCTTTTATGCGGGGAGACTGTCCGTGGTGAGAAGGGTGGTGGAGACGCTGAGACGTAATTGGCAGGAGGCGGCGGAGGAGAACTAATTAGACGAGTATTGATTGAAGTTTCTTTGTGTTTATGTACAGTACGTGTTTTCGTTTTATGCGAAATCGATGGTCTCATTTGCGTCAGCCTCTGGTGCATAGAGGTTTCTTGCTTCTAGTTCAGCTAGGTGGTTTGTAGTGGGGTTGGCGTTTGGGGGAGGGCAAAAAAATTGCCCTCATTCCCCAACCCCCATTTTTAGACAAAATTTAGGAAATTTTGAAATTAATTTAATTTTGAGAAAAACTTGAAAAAATACCCTAATCTTTTTGGAAAAAAATTTTATTGGCGGTTCGGGGACATTTTTAATAATTTTTCCCCATTGGGGGATGGGGGTGGGGCACTCTATTTTGCCAACCTTTTCACAGCAAATGCCTACCTCATCCGAATTAATTTTCGCCAATAACTCTTCTCTTTTTGTGCAGATGACCACTCTGCTCTTCTTCTTCCACCTCGCGTATTGCGCTTCCGACCTTTTCATCCCCTTTCTCCTCGCTCTCCATCTCTTTCACATCAACATCAACATCGTCCATTAGAATGGAGAAACCAAACGGCAATGATATGATGTTCGCATCGAATCCATTCGATGACGAGTTAACAACTCCGCCTCGTCTTCCGACACTTTTGATGCCTCCGGGTAGGATCCAACCTATGCAGATGAGATTTCCGCATAATTTTGGATCGATGAGACAAATGGCGCCGACACTTGGTGGACTTCGGGACAGGATCTACCCTCCGGACGTTTCGATCATTAGGAATGAAGGCAATCCGAACGCCCCTGTTGGATTCATTTGTGGGATGTGTCATAGGGAGGTTCTTGAAACGGACGAGTCGGTTAATTGTGAGGATTGTAGGAAGTTTTATCATAGGGTTTGTGTTGGTTTGACACAAGATGCGTGTAGAATGCTGAGTGTTGAACCGTTTGCACTTTGGGTTTGTGATGGGTGTGCGACGGAGGTCGATCGGGAATTGGTCAGGGAGACGGATGGGAGGAAGGTCTGATGACACTGTATGGGCGTGCATATAGGGGCTATCCACTTATTTTTCGGCTTCCCCCCTCCCCTACGTCATATACTATAACATACACATTGCCTATCTTCTACACATAACGTCATATTGGCCAGACTCCCCCTTCCTCCCCCTAATCCGTGACGTCATAAATGGATGGTCCCATAGTGTGTACTGTACGTTGTTCGAGTGGGATTTGCGCGGAACAACGATCAAGCGCAGCACTGCGAGGGTTTTTGACCTCTGTGAAATTGGGCGAGTTGTCAGTAAGCCCAAGCGAGACTGCGTCATCTGGGGTTGTTGGGCTTTTTTGTTGTTTGAAGTTGTATAGTGTATGTGTAGTTTTTGATGTGTATAATATGCGTGCGATTGAACTTGAGGTGTATGTGCTATACATAGTGCGGTGGTCGTGATTGTGCATGCGAACTGAAGTTGGGCCAGCATTTAATGGGCTAAACTAGAGCCTTGCTCTCTTTACTGACGTATTATTCCACTTTGTTTGCTTTCCATCTTTTTCGTCGTGGCAAAAGTAGGGGCAAGACAAGCAGGTTGCGTTACAGAAGGTTAACAGGGCTTGAGCTTACATGCCCTCTAAGACGTCGGTCTTAGGTCGTCCCTTATGACTTGTAATTCTCGTTTTAGTGTTTGCTTTAAAGATGTTGCACCAGTGTGGACCGCTTTTGTGTTCAGTCTGTTTTAACCTCGATCTGTCCATAGATCGTCGTACCTGTTAGCTAAAGTTCTCCAATAGTCTCCACATCCTTCTTGTTTAGACCTTTGTCTGTACTCTTCTCGTCTTGCCCTTCCTTTTATAGACCGTATTATGCCCGTTCTTTCCGACTTGCTCACACCCCTACGCGTTTCGTTCCGACTCGTGTCCGCACTCTCACACATCCTTCTTATCCTACTCGTCTTTCACGTGCTAGCTTTCGGATCGGTTCTCCAACTCGTCTTGCATCGATCGAGCAATCGACTTTTTGGCAACAAGCGTTTTCTTACCAACAAAGTGAAGATGTACTCGTGGATGCGCGTCAAGTCGAGCAAGACACTCTCGCTTCAGCGCTACAGGCAATTACTTGAGACGCGGAGGGATGAACTTCTTGCTGCGCTTCAACCGTGCAGTGCGGAAGGTTTGTTTGCTTTTATGTACAGGGCTTTTTCGAGAAAGTGCGTCTGCGTCTCTAGATTACTCTGAAGGTCTTGTCGATGAATGGATACAGCTACTCAGAGAACGGGATGAGGTCGTGAGGGAAATACTCGAACAAGTATAAAGCATGCGGATTGTGTTTGCTTACAGTACCTGTAGTCCTTAGGGTTGGGGGGGAATTTGCCCCTTTTCATGCCCCATGGGGGCAACATTTTGCCTTATCGTCGATCACATTTTAAAAATAGGGTAATTTTTAGGGTAAGGGGTAACTTAGAGTAGTTTTAGGACACTAGGGTAATTTGGGGCTATTTTTAGGGTACTTGGTAATTTTCACATTTGTCTACCTCTAGCAGAAAAAAAGTTCGTTGGTAGATGGGGGCACTTTTAAGAATTTACCCTATGGGGGTGCCCCAAACTATCAAGCCTATAGTCTTCCACAGCGAAGCGGACCCGTAACCTTTTCTCCTATCTTTGTTCCCTTTTAAGGCGAACAAAGAACAACTCGAACGTCGTCTCCTCTCCCTCTACGTCAGCCTTCGCGGCGTCTACGACGCCGACACACATCTCATGCCCCGCGAGGTAGGCTCTACCGTATTCTACGTCCTTTGATGACACCTACTCGCTTCTAGCTTCGCTCCAGTATCGATACATGTCTCGCCGATGTACGCCGTTTCCTTGCCGCCACATCGGGTTGTAATATCGATCGACTTTTGGCTGTATCACTCACCGATATTCCACCACATGTTGTGAGTGTATCCGATCTTCGATCGATGGTGGACGGGTCGGCACTTTCGTCTGTTGATGTACCTGTGCCTCCGGTTTTTAATGTTTCGACTGGTGGGGAGGAAAGTGTTTTTCTTTCGCCACTTAAGCGAGAAAGTGTTTCGATTGGACCACCGGTTGCTGTTGCTACACCGAAAGTGAGCCCAGTTGGAGGGCCTTTTAAGATGCCGGATTCGGTCCAGGATGACACCTTATCGAATGACGGGGATACCCAGTCGACTGTTTCGTCGACGCTGGGACGCGAATTGAGACTGTCGGCTAATCAACGGTTCTTTCCGACGACGCTTAATGCCAGACCCCTGAGGGATGCGCCTGTGCTCGATACGGCGGAGAATCTACAGCAGAGACATCTGGCCGTGGCCGCTGCTGCGGAACATGACGAGATTGATTAGATGAGGCAGGGTGCAACATGCAGAAGTGCAAAATCGTTCAATGTCCCTTGCAAGGTCGTCTCACATGTATTAGGGTTCCTACGATGCGTATTTTGGGGGTCTCGGGTGTATTTTTCTTTTTTTATTATAAATTGAAATTTTTAAGAGAAATGAGAAATGAAATTTTTTTTGAGAAATTTAACCGGACGTCAACAAAATTTTTCATCAAAAAATGGTGTTTTTGCAAATGCCTATGTTTTAACACATGCGTATTTTTTAACCCCCCCCCCCCTTAAATGCGTGGGAACCCGGATATATTTGTGCATAAGTACAAAAGTTTTTCTCGGTCTTTTCGACTTGCACTTATTGATGTACGACTGTTTCGATTTTTCACGGAAGGTTTCTCTGGTAATAGTGCTGTTTGTGGGCTGAATCATGACTGAGTTTGCATGACATTCCTTGTTACTGTACGGTATTCACGTGACTAAGTGATTCTTGTGCGTTTGCGGTGCTGTGCCTGCAGATACGATTGTTTTGGTATTTTTGACCGAGGGATTCTTTGTTATACGATCTCACAGTTGCTCCATTGTGGTGTTCTACTTAATGACCGTGAAGCTGGTTGCACTATTTACTTTTGTTCGTAAGCTAACTTTGTTTAGCGTAGCTTTCTGGCGGATTGTACAGGCGATGTCTGTGTGGTTCTTTCATGTAACAGTGACTGGAAGACAGTTGAACTTGATTTCCGTCAAGCCACGAGGTCAAAATCTGTTGATTAATTACACTGCGTTAGTGCGCTCGTTAGCGATAAGAAGCACGCTGCAAGCACGAAGGGGTGTCTGAAGTGAGGAATAGAGCGCCAAGCGCTTGTGTGTTGCGCTACAGCCCAGTCACACGTGCACTCAATTGCGTTTCTGTATGATGGTGCACAGACCTTGCATGTTTCTGTGGACTCGCTTTGCGTGTACTTGTATGAAAAGGCAGTTTCTGCCTCTGTTCAGGCCCACAGATCTGGCAGGAAAGACGTTCCTTCGAAGTTTGAGGTGTTAAAGAAAGGGGTTTATGGTTGCTTTCTTCTGTAGATAGACTTCCTCGAGCACGGTGCAGAATAGCTTAGCGGGTGAGACGGTTGAAGCTCGATTACGACAAGACGGAGCCGGCGGCTCCATCTGGAGCCGTTTGCAGAGATGGAGCTAGTAGTTGGTCGAGGTCGCTGCGTCTCAGCGATGCTCTGGCTTGCCGATCTTGTTGTGATAGCGAAACGTGTTCGGCCATCGAGACGAGGAACCACGGCGGCTTCGACGTCTTAACCGCTCTCACGCTTGGTCGATCTCAAGCGGCTTGTTCGTCACGCCAAGCCCATTGACCTTCGCGCGTGTCGAGCACTCCATCGTCGGATGCGCTCAATCGAACAAGCAGATGCATTCTTCGTCCGTCGAGCGTCTCTTAGAAATCTTCATTCCCGCCATGCAAACTGACGCTGCAAACATCTTTTCTCTCATTGCTGAAGGTGATCGGGTTCTAGAGCGCCTGCGCTTCGCTTTCTCGATTCCATGAAGGAGCTATCGGTGGAGCACAGTGGCTGGCCCTTGGGTGACCAAGCTGCGTGAGCTGTCGCTTGACAAGTGCGGAAGTGGCTGAGACGACTGATTTCGTTGGTGAACTCGGGTGCTTCTCTCCGTCGTCTCGATTTCGATTGCTTCTTACCTCTATCGAGGCGTTGGCAGACGGATGCCCGAAACTGTGACGCGTTAGCTTCACTGTCGATGTCGACGATGTGACTCCTGCTGATCGATTGCATCGTTGCCGATTCGAGCTGGAACTCTGCCGACCCGGGTGTGGATGAGCTCAGTCGAGCTTCGCGTCTGCGCTTACGACGGCTACGTTGCTTTCGAGCGATTCGCCTGAAGATTACTGAGAAGCGCGATGGATGAGGTAGAATGTACTGGGTGCTGATGAGAGCTAAGTTTGCTGTGTAACTTAGAGGTAGAATTATGCGTTTTTTCTTCGAGCAACGCTTTCTTAGTTTTTGTGCAGCATTTCTGTTTTTTCTTGGCGAATGTGATTCCCGACCGTGCAGGTTTGCAGGGAGTCCACCAATACATCTGTCATCAGTTTGCTAGAGTTACGCATAATGTCCAGTTTGCGACTAAGCGAGTGCTCTTGAAGGGGGACGCGCATCGTCTGACGCTGTATGCAGTGCACCCCACATTGGTGCTAATAGCTCTACGACTCCGCTTTTTTGTAGTGAAGCCCGTCTGCTTGAGACTCGTAAAGTTCTCCCGTTCGTGCCTTTGTTTGATCAATGTGCTGGACAGAGGCCATAGTATTGCGCATTTGTGCTCATACTAACGCTACCGGAAGTCCTATGTCTGTATATGACTGCCTATAGTACATGTTTCTCGATGGAGTACCTGCGAGTGCCCAAGTACTCTGCTGGTACTGAGCAAGACCCCGAGATTACGTAGGAAGCCCACCACTGACCTTTGGACTAGTGAACCTTCCTTTGCTACTTTTGGCTTGCGAAATAGATACACCATCGTTGCGACATGTCTTCCGGTCTCACACCTTCAGCCAGTCGCGCTCCCGATTTCCTTTCGTCCAGTGGCTCTCCGACCGAAGTCGCCTTCATCGTCGAAGGACAGCGCCTTTATTTCAGCAAGGAGATCCTCTGCGCGTACAGCGAGTACTTTGAGAACATGTTCAAGGGGAACTACGTGGAGAAGGATAAGAGCGAGATCGAGTTACCCGAAGAAAAGTTTGATTCTTTCCAAGAGCTTCTCCAGTGCCTAGATCTTCGTGCACCGAAGGCCATTTCAGGTGGAGGATTACGGTAGTTGTGCGAAGCTTTGTTCGAAGCTTTTTTCAATCTCCCTAGAGAAGAACGCGAATAGACTCCTCAATCGCGCAGACTACTATCAGATACCGAGCCTCATGCAACGCATCGGCGACTTCTTGCTCAACCGCGCTCGTCGAACTGCGAAGCCAAAGGCGAGTGAGATTCTTTCCTCGTTGGTGAACGCGTTCAAGTACGATCTGCACCAGTTAGCCGCAGATTTTCTCCCCTGGGCAGTTCGGCTCCCGCTCGCCGAGCTGAAGAGGGTTCGCACACAGCTCCCGGCTGAGGTCTACGCAGAGATAGTTGAGAAGCAGCTCGAGCTCGTCTACACGTGCTGTGCACGAGCGGCACCGTTCGCGGAAATGCCGAGTGCCTCTTTCACTTTTCTTCCTGCGGCAACGGTCGATGCGTCCAAGGGCTGGAAGTGTTCGAGCTGTCGCGCGGCGGTAGTGGTTGAGAGCTTCGACGAGTTCGACTCGGAGGTCGGCGTCTGCCGGTGCTCGCGAGTCGCGGCAATCGTCACGAGCGAGAAGTCGGCTTTGCTTGATAAGATGCAACGCGTTTGAATACTAAGCATGTGAGACTTGCTTCCGGATAGATCGAAAGCATAAAAAGACGGAGTGATTGTGAGAAGCAGCATGTTTTGTCTTCGCTATCGACCGACTTGGAACTTCGTATTCGTGCTTCTTGATTAATTAATTTTCGAGGCTATGTCTCATTCTTTCAGTGACTTCTTTTTGCTGTGCTTTTTGTGATTCTTTTTTCCAAGTACTTGAGTACTATTTTGACGCTTTCTCCGGGAGGAGATATTCGGCTTTGATATTTTTGCCATGCATTTTGTTCCCTTTTGCTCACTTATGTTTGTGCTTTCAGTTGTGGTGGCTGAATGAATTTTGTTAATGACTACTCGGACGAAGCGTTGCGTTTTAGTCGGTATATAATTAGGGAATCGACTTTACCGCGATCGCGGAATTTTGCATTAGATCAAGGTTTTTCCGCGGAAACGGCTGTGTGGTACCGAGTACTTGGCCAACATTTGATATAGTTTTTTTAAATTGTGCATTTGCTAACGGATTTGAGGTAGATCTACACGACCAGATGTGGTCTATGATGTGAAAATAAGGCGTTTTTACAACTATTGTATGGCAAAAAAGCTTTCGCCGAGGAAAATTTGCGCAATTTGCCATTTTTCGCGGAATCTCGGAATTCGCCCAAAATTTTCGCGGTAAAATCGATTCCCTACATATAATTTCGCTTGATCCTGGTGGAGTTTCGTTGCTTTCGTTTAGCCGGAGTCGGAAATACGCCCATCTAGTGGTGACCAGAACGAAGCGTTCTCTGCCTCGTCTTCGCTATTTTTTCTGCGCTCACGACTGTTTTCCTATGTAGACACCGCGAATTCGTGTCGTGCTCATCCCTTGCCTACTAAGAGCTGCATCTGCACACGTTCAGCATGAGTCAAGCACTTTTCCGATCCGCTGATGAGGCGACGATCTGCAAGTGCGCTGAGCAGATTGCGCAGTTGCGACTCCAGCTTGCGAACGAGGTTAGCGTTCTCCTTGTAGCCATTTCTTCAGGCGGGTCCTCCCATTCTTCCAGGCGAAAAGTGCTCTCTCACACGTAACAATCTCATTTCATCGACTGGCGTTCGGCGACCAACCGTCCCCAGTCGATGCCGCCATCAAGGCGACGAAGTTACCAGCGGTCTTCAGTACCACTGCGACGACGCCTTTTCCAGCAGCATTCGAACTTCCAGTCGTTTTTATCGAAACCAAGGAACGAAGGATCGGTCGGTCGATGGTGCAGCAGCAGGAGGAATGGCAAGCGAGCGACGAGTATCGATTGTACGACGAAGCCGCTCAGCAGCGACCGTGCTCGGGTTGCCGTTTCTGCAAGAAGCAAGGCTGTCCCGACTGGCGCGAGCACACGCTCTTCGCACCCGGGGGCGAAATACGGTAATCGCCGAGAGCGACGGAAGGGAAGAGAGGAAGTTAGTAGCCTTGTCTCCATTTGCTAGGTGCTCGCGAGTGATGAGATACACATGCTTTTATTGCGGTGAGCAAGCACACACTTTGCATTTCTGTCCGAAACGAAAGCGCATGCTGCTTCGCAAGTATCTCGGCGATAAGGAAGCTTGCCGCGTTGCTACCCCGCCACTGACGCCGGTCGATGAGGGCTTTTCGTCGCCGGGCTCGAAATTCGTCGGTTCGCCGATTGAGCGGCAGCGGTTCTTTGCGCCGGAGAAGCCGCGAGCGATCCTGGGAAGAGGATTTTGACGTCCCGAGATTCCTGCGTCGGAGGGAGCTTGATTGAGTTTCGTGCAGATTTCGGAAAGCTGCAAGCCACTGAGTTCCAACGATGAATTTTGACTCGTTACGTGTAAACTGTTTGTTGTTCAAATGAGTTTTTTGTTGATTTTTTATATTGAAAATCTCTACCGTGATGATTTTTTAAGTTTTTGTTAACCTTGTTGATTTTTTATCGTTTTGTGTGAAATGTTTTGTATGTGAGCTCTGTACGTCTCAACAATCGTAACAGACCGTAGCAAATAGTTCAGGCTTCTCGCGATGAATGCAGGTGTGGAAAAGGATTATACGTACCCAATGCTTTGTTAGTGTTGAAATGGATTTTTTGTTGATTTTTGTTACGGTACTTTTTGCTCTTCGAGAATGTACTTTTTTGCTACTCTTGAAGATTGTCATGTTGTATACGTGTACTAAAATGATCTTCATGCTTCGTGATTGTAAAGCGTCTGGAAAAAGTCGGCAGGAAACGTATGCAGGCTATCGATAGCAATGGGCGAGTATGAACTTCAAACAATGAAACATTACGTAATGCCTAGCTAGCGCCTTACTTTTTCATGTAGAACAACGCATGCAGTCTAAACAAGGCCACTCCTGTCCACTTTTGACGGACCCTTTAGTAATGATCTTCGTGCTTCATGACCTCAACGATGCCCGTATCGAAAGCTCTTGCTCTCTGGTTTGTTCAGCTAATGGTTTTTTTGCTTTAAGTATGAGGTTAACATTGCGCTTTTCTTTGTCGGCGGGCACGGTCGCTCAGGCCGAACGGTGTGTCAGTGCTATTTCTTGATCATTCGCGTAAATCGATTTTGAAAATGCATTGATTGAGACTTATGGACCGCACATTGTTGACGTCGTTTTTGACCGATCAGGATGTCGTCTTGACCTTGGTCTACTAATAGTGACCGTGGCGTAGACTTTCGGGCAATGTTGAATTTCGTTGGTCATCTTCACGCGGAGTTGAGTTGTTGCGTCGGAGTTGCGAATACTAAATGCCTATTTTTGTAACAGCCGTAATTGTTGTATGTTGTTACTTCGCCATTTTGATGAGTTGTGCTTCGTAAATGCTCATGATTCGTTGGTAAATCTACTTCCGTCATGTCAAATCTGCGCCACCTTGACAAGACATGCATATATGACGTGACGTCCGGAGAGGCGAATCTTGTCAACCAAAAGTGAACTTTGTGCAAAGATGGCACTGATCTAGGCTCAGCTCAGACCAACCAAAGACAACATTTGATGTGACGTCATATGTGTATGTCTCTGAATTTTGATTTGGCACTGAAATCTTATCAAAGCACGATGTACGTAACGTACAGGTCGTCCCTGCGTTAGCGCCTGATTAAATGGAGGGTTCCGGGCTACACAAATTTTTTTCTTTTTCTTCGACCAAAACGGCTTTTTTAACAAACTATTTTCGGACAAAATAATCACCAGTCATAATTATAATGTCGACCGACTATATCGATCGCATTGTTTCCCCTGCCAGCGAGGGAATGGTTGAAGTCTCCGCGACAAAATCGATATCTTCGATCACGTTCATCATTAGATGCTGGCTGATTCTAAATTTTGTTGCCATATTTCGACACGTCCGTCGATCACAAAATTAATTTAACATTTGCTTTTTTAGTTTAGGGGCGATACACTATTTACGTAAACGAAAAAATCGCCTTTTCTGACACCCCTCTCCCCTGTAAACGTTCGTCATGTTTGACCGGACCCCCCTCTGGAACACTAAAATTTACGTAAACATTTGACCGAAACCCCCCTCCCCCCACCCGCAAGTCTTTTTGGTAAATTATG
>JAQGBB010000984.1:0-15383 GCA_034691745.1 Prismatolaimus dolichurus
GTTTAATGAAATGCTCATTTCTCTCTCGCTCTCGCGACATTGCATTAAACACAGCGTCAAAGCGCCACCTACACCGACTGGCTTAAATGCGAGAAAAAACGGTAGTTATTAATACATAAGATAATGAAGGCCCATACAGAAACTTTTAATTAGGGCTGCAGTTGTATTATACAAGGTGCGATATTCCCTGTAATTAGTAGGTGTAATTAGGCCATAAATTGACCCTCGTGACTTTTATATCGCACTACGGCAGATTATTGAACGTAAAGTTATGATTTAGGACAATGTCCTGCACCTCAGCTGCGTGTCCCCCACAACCGTAGTATGACTTGCACGCTGCCACGCTGAGGCATCGTCTCTTTGGAAGTCCGTCACAAGGCGACTGCTCGCAACACACCAAATTCTGCTCGGTGCAATCTTTTGCTGAATTACATTGAGGATCCGTCGACAACACGCAGGTTCCATTCGCGCCGAAAACAAAGCCAGTCGAGCAAGTGCAGAATTTGCGGCCAAAGGCTAAAAACATTTTCAATGATTTATTGAAGGGCAAAAAGACCGCTCTAGAGGTGCACACGACAAAAATTAATAAATAAGATTATTATTAGCATTAGCAAACAACGCATGTCGATATTGAGCTCTCTAAAAATTTATACTCAATGCTATTGAAAAGCCACAACGGCGATTGTGTGTATTTTAAAACAAGATTCGTAGGCGTTGAGAAAATTAAATTCCCTTAACTTGATGATGATTTATTGTCCGACGCTCAGGTCCTTTTCCGCAGAGCCAGATTTCTTAAAAGTATAATTTTGCGGGTCTCGAAGAGAAGCCGAACACAAATAACGTCACTTTTTGAACTGAAATGGGGTCAAGAGAAATAACCTCAAGGTGGCATAAGGTCAAACACTAACATTTTCAGTGACGTCATTTGTGATGGCCCCATGTGAAAAACGATTTTTATAAATTATCCTAAATTTGCTATTCTATGGAGCTCGAAATTGTACGAAAATACTTTCAGCCCGCGTCTAGAAATTAAATTCAAATTTTTGACTTGTTTACTAAAATTTAGCGCGCAATGATTCACAGAGTAAATGAATGCAAATTAAGCGAGTACACATATTTCCATCCAAGAATTACCTCCAATTGTTTTTGGGCATGTTGCACGAGCGGGACAATCATCGTCCGATCTGCAACCGCCGGCTGGACTCGATAAAGCGAACATTTCGAATCCAAGGATGCAGACGGCGAAGACGGTCAACCGACAGCTTATTTTAACAATGATCATTTCGAGAGAAAACGAAACTGGTGGTTGAAAATTTTGCTTCGACAAAACTTGGAAAAATTGCATTTACTAGTCTATTTACGAGAAAACACTTTCGAGGCGCCTCAAGTGAAATGTTTACCACTGTCAACATTTCATAGGGGTTTGTTTCTTCGACTAATGCGAAAACATGGCAGATCGCCGCCGGGAACAACACGAAAGATGCGCGGAGAAAAGAATAATACGCAAACAAACAAAAGCAATCACCCCTGGAAAAAAATGAATATTTTCGTCGAATTGAAAAATTATGTTTTCTGAGAAGAATGTTTAGTATTTGCGCTAATTTTCTTATCCCCACTGTACTATTCGCCATCATCGCCGACTGTGCGAGCCCGGTGAGTAAGAACGGGCACGATCACGAGAAGAAACTCAAAGATGAGGATATCAGAAAACTGCAGATAAACGCGCGAAATTTCAACTATAAACCGCCAAACTGTTCCCATTCGTGCAGGATCAGTGCAAGCGCAAGAACTGCAAAGAGCAGTTGGCAAAGGCGAAGAAAGATCGAAACGAAATCAAGGCGATTCATGTGAAACGCTTGTCGAAACAGTTTCACGGCGACCACGCACGTGCGGAAGCGGAAGCGGAGAAAACGCTTACGGCAGTCTTTCAGGCGAAGAAAGCTATGACGCAAGCTATGGGCTTACAGGTTGGTGGTGCTGAGTGGAAAAGAAAAATTGTTGGTTAAAACGCAAATTTAAAATTTGCGTTTTAATTAGTAATTCTCGTGATTTTGAAATTTTTGGGCTTATTTTTTTAACAATCCCTCAAAGTGGAATTATTTCCCTCAAGTGTTTTGTTTCACGGCAAAATATATTCTTTTTGACGAATTCTATGTCGAATTGTTTGCTTCTTTGCTGCCTGCATTTTAACGGAAAAAAAATGCAAATAAGAATTACCTATCCACAGTCGCCTGATAAAACGACAATAAGTTTTTAATTTACGTCTTAGGTGACGCTGCTAACCCATTGAAAAAATACTATCAAAAATAAAGCATTATTCGAAAGACCATAAAACGTGTATTTTATACTAACCAAGCATTATTTATTTTTTCAGAACGTTGACCCCTACGACGATGGTCTCTGGCAGAAGGACATCGTTCTCAACGATCAGCAAGCTCAGTTCCTTTTGGCGCACGCCGTTAAAGCACAAAGCAACTCCTATATGCAAGCGACAACAAAAAGCCCGATCGTGCAGCTTCAGCAAAAATCTCAGTCAAGCAATCTGGGCCGTCGTCGTCGAAAACGCGACATCATAAACGTCGCGCTTTTCCCCACTTACAAGTGGACCCTTCCGATTCTCTACTTCGTCGGTCCAGGCTGGGGTACAAACACAGATGACGTCATCTAACGTTGGCCTTTCGACCCAGCGAAGGAAAATTCGTTGTCATTTTCTTTCCAAAAATTAAACAGCAGTGTAATTTGCGTCAAACATTTGTCGTGAAGACAATTTCTGTGGAAAGTGCACGCAGAGCGATCGATTTATGACAAAAATTCAGAAAATTCTGAAATTCAGAAAATGACGAAAAACTGCACGAAAGATAAACGTTGACAATTCTTTTTGTCTTTTCATTCCAACTTTTGTGGACTTTGCCTTTTTCCCTTCATAATTCCGGGGAGATTTCACTCTGCCTCCGAAAACCTGAAAAAAAATCAATTTCAATTTTCCTTTCAAACACTGCGTGGCCTATCTCTTACACATAACGTCACTTTTGCATGCAATATGATGACGTCAGTTCTCTCCGTTCTCTCCAGCTGAACTTTTCCGAAACCGGTTCTTTGCAGGCGCAGACGAACAAACGATGATTACGGGCGCGATAGCGGAAATTCAGACAAAATTGTGCATCACGTTTCAAGCTGTCACCACCTCCACTGAGCCGTCTGGACAGCACATCTTGTTCACAACGTCCGCCGCGCAGTGTGGCGGATGTGCGCCCATTGGCATGCAGGCGTCGGCCGCCAACGAGATTGTGATGGCGCTCGCCGGCTGTGGCGATCCGAAGCTTGCGCGCCAGATCGCCGTTCACGAGATCCTGCACAATCTTGGCATGCAACATGAACAGAGCCGCGCTGACCGCGATCAGTTTGTCACGGTATTATTGCGAAAAAGTACGGGTCATCAGCCATTTAGGGGTCATCAAAAAACCCTGAGGAGTCATCCAAAAAAATCCCAACAAAGTCTACGTTATGTGCTTAACATCGGCCTTTTACAATTTATATTTTGTGGGCAAATGTTTACCCACAACAAACGTCGAACTTTTACGAAGACACGTCGATGTTCTCCAGCTACGGTGTTCCTTACAATTACCTCTCGATTATGCATTATAATCAAGATGTGAGTGAAGATCGGATTGTGTTTTGAGAACTGAAGCTTATTTTTTCGATTTTTAAGTTTTATTTAGTTTTTAGGTATTTAGCATAAACAGCTTGCCTACAATGCAGTCCCTGCAGGCTGGCTTCGCCAACTTGATCGGAATTCAGGAGACGATGGCCGACAGTGACGCAACGTTGCTCAAGAAGATTTACTGCAGCACTGGACAGACAGCAGCACAGACGCAGTCCACGGGCACTATGACAATGGCAATGACAATGACCATGACAGCGACGTTGCCCGCAGGTTAAAATAGCCTGATGGCAACCGGGTCTATCGAAAAATCAAGAAAAAATAAGAAAATAAGACGTTGTGCTAGAAAACTCGTAGATTTCTGCTAGTGTGAGTACTATGTATTCTACACCAAATTCAGTGTGCTACATGTATCAAAAAGTTCCATGTGACGTCATGTGAGCACGGCTTCCTCCCGCCTCGGGCGAGTGTCTCTAGTCGTTGACCTTCAGCAGCCCCGTACAGCAAGCCGTCGTGAACGCCGAGTACGCTCCGTAGATGGCACCCGAGTTGAAATCGATGCATCTGCCGTTCAACATCATCGTCGGCTGAGTGCCGGCACATAAGGGGTTCGCCGCTAAAAATGCCAATAATCTGCATGTTTCGCCCGCTCTGAAGTCGGAACGAACGATTGTGCGAAGAAATTTTGCGAGGGCAGTCTGTCAGCGAATGGAAAAACTACTTAAATCCAAAGTCTAGCTCTGGTCACTTTAGTTCATGGAGCTTTGTATAAATTAATAGTATTTTAGTCGAATTTTTAAAGAATCCCAAAAAACATCAAAATTTAATTATTTTATTGATGTCTTTCATGGATCCGGCAAAACGACATTGATCCAACGTGTGGTCCTACCACATTGAGTGTGCGAAATTCACATTCGGAATGGCTGATTTCTGCGGGAAAAATGCGTTTCGGCCATTTGGACGCTTCTCTAGTCACTTTGTTGCCACAATTTATTATAAACTTTTGCACTGCCGAAGAGCCCACGGGGCAGGCGACCGGCTCGTCAACACCTGTCGTTATTTCCTTTGTTGCAGTCGTTGTCGGCGCCGTCGTAGTTGAAGATGTGATTGGCGTGGTCGTCGACGTTAAAACAGGCGGCTGCGCCGATATCAACGGAGCATGCACGCAGTTAGCTTGACTCCAAAGGCGTCCGGTCAACGAATTAGCAGCTGCAGTTGTTGCTGTTGCTGGAACGATTGTGGAGCATGTCTCTGCGTTCTCCAGGGGAACTAAAAAGTAACCAGAATTATCAAGCCAGGCGAGAGATTTGCTGACGTCTACAATAGGCCGTTTTCCAGATGTAGTAAATAGGCTGTTTTCATAATCAAACTTTGTTAGGGATGGTAGTTGGGCAATGTCTCAGGGGATCCACTGGGAATGTGAATTTTGTACACACAGTACGCACGTAAAACCGTTTGAGACGCGTGGACCGGCCAGTCAAAACAAACGTTTGTATTTTCGCTCGCTCACGCAAAAAACTTACAGATTGGAAGGGGAGCGACCGCTGAGCTTGGAACCAAGCGTCTATGGAATGGAAGCGGAGGATTGGAAGGCAAGAATGATAAGGCGAAAATAGAAGGGGAATTTTGACAAATAGAAGGCAAGACGGTGTGGACTGGAAGCCAAGACTGGACGGGGAGGGAATGGAAGGCTTGGAAGGGTGTTCACTTGAATGGGAGCATAGCTGTAACATGCACAACTCAAAATTCGCAGCGGTTCGACAGTATCATTCTCAATCGTCATAGATAGCGGGGAACGCCCGAACTTTAACTGAAGTATAGAAATTTCCGAACCACAGCGACTGAAGCAAAAAACTACACAGTGGAGCGGCTTGAATTCTAAATGCATCCAGCCAGAAAATCCTTCAGCAGAGCTTACCTACCAAGAAGATAGATGTAGTCTACGACTTCGCATGTGTGGCAAAGGTTCTTCGTCAACGCAGCCGCTTTGAACCAACAGTTTGGGATCGTGAAGGAGCGGTACGAGAGCACAATGCAGCCGGGCTTTGCGCCTCCAGATCC
Source organism: Prismatolaimus dolichurus (assembly GCA_034691745.1). Classification (NCBI taxonomy): domain Eukaryota; kingdom Metazoa; phylum Nematoda; class Enoplea; order Triplonchida; family Prismatolaimidae; genus Prismatolaimus; species Prismatolaimus dolichurus. The sequence continues at coordinate 5,723 of JAQGBB010000984.1, forward strand.
ACTTGCACACTGTTCGCCACACTCTCTTGTTACGTTCACGCCCGTCTCGTAAGCGGTTCCGATGCCGTTGTCTCCAAAATCGCATACGCCATCCATAAAGTTCGGAATCGAACCCACTGGTGATGGATGAGAACAGCTGGCGTACGGTAGTTGACCTGCGCATTCGGGATTTTAGTAATAGTCTGGTGAAAAGTGTGAAGAAAATTGATCGACCTATTTCAGGCCTGACCTGTATGTATGTACCTTTTGCGAGTGCAGTGAACATTAATCCGACCAGCAACGGCATCGAAACCTTTGACGACTTCATCACATTCATTTTACGTTTAAAATATTTTTGTTTTACGATCTCCAACGGTGAAAAGAAACTCTCTTCTTGTTTTATCGTAGAATTTCTATTGGTTGACAACAATTACACTTGGCTACGGTGGATGCTGCTGTGCTATATGGTGTTTCCAAGCGATGAGTTGAAGTGTGTGATTGTGAAAATGAGCGCGTCGCCACTACTGCTGGCTTTTTAGTGTGCTGTAACTCGACGTGCTCTTTGTGCTCTACCGTAACCGTGCATGTTTGTGTTGCCTAGCTATAAATGATTTCTTTTCAGCTGCCGTTCTGAGCCAACGCCGAATGCTTTCCTTTCCTTCTCGTTTGGTCGCAAAGGCGACGCTTCTCTTCGGGCTGACATGTGGACTTTGCCAGGGTAGACTAGCAGAGACTAGTTTGCTTGCAAACGCCTCGAATCCTTGGCAACTTCGAAAACGGTATTGTTCCAGAAAATGAAGCAAGTTCTCTTTCAACTGGCTTTGAAGCGTCTTGCCTTCTTCTGTCATCGTTCAGCCGTTCTTTTGTAAACCGGAGAGCGAGAAAAAGATAATCGCTAAGAAAGGTTCGCGACTGTGGACATGACCCTAGTAGGGGTCATTCAAAAACCACGTGGTCCAAAAAGTGCGATTTTTGACCACCAGCCCCCCTGTCGTGGCCTTTCGTCGTTTTTCTGGACCCCCCACTCGCAGTCAACGTGAGTTCGTGAGTTGATTGAAACCAACAGTGTATAGCTGGCCACAAAACGCATTTTTATGCATAAGTTAGCTGAGGAAAGCACACAATTGCCACAAAAGACATCCTGTAAGCAATGTAATCCTCGACGTTGTGTCGGAGTTCTGGAGTTGTTCATGCGTGGATGCAGACAGAACAGAACGGTTAACAGCTCAGAGGCGCTACTTTCTGGCATTAATAACGAGTGTTAGTTTGCGTATAGCAGCTCGAACAACTCAAGCGCTCAAGTTAGAGAATTGGGGCAAAAATGCAGTTTACACTATCTTTGTTTAGTTTGCGTCCGCCACGGCGTACGCGCGACCAAAGCCAATGATGCACTCGCCAATTTCGCGCTTATTGCTCTTGTCGACCGACCGAGGCAAAGGCGAAACTTCGCGTTCGTCAGCGAAGAAAAGCCATCGGTACTGTTTACTCTCACGCCTCTTCGTCTGTCACTTGGCCTCGTTCTTCAGCTTCTTGTCCTTCTCGCTTCGGTAGACGAGCAGCCACGTTAGGCCTACAGAGGTGTTAACATCACGTGATCGCACACATCCGATCACGTGACTTTGGATGCTGCAAGAAAAACAAACGTACATACCTTCGCCGAGCAGCGCAGTAGAGACGGAGATAAAAACGATTAGCAAGCTATCGAATCGACGAGCATCTTCGCTCACGCGCTGATCATCGAACGAATACAGCTAGCTTCGAGGCGGCTATCGGCCACACCTCAGCGTTGGACAACAGTAAAGCTAAACGGACAGACACACAGTATCATAAAAATCGACAAATTTCAAGTGGATGTGATGCAGGCCGGCGGCGAAGATGTACTGCACACGCTCTGGAGTAGTTCGCTGACTGAGCCTAGACTCTCCTCGCAAAATGCTACTAAGACAGACGTTCGCCCAATTAGAACAGCCAGCCGCCAGTGCCATCGAATGGATGATGACAATGACGTCGTTGATTTACGCAAATGACACACACGCATCAGACACACATAAACGAGACTGCAGCACGCAAAGACAAGCGAAGCGCCTGAGGAGGATGCCTAGCGAACGAGCGGCAGACACTTGCACACGAAGACAGGCGCACAACGAACGATCATTTTCAACGTACTGTATGTACGGTAGGCGATATTGAGCCAATATACAAACAGAAGAGTTTATAGCTTAGACGCGCTGCTGGTGTGAAGCGAACAATACAAGCGCTCAACGTACGCTGTGCACAGTGCTCAGTTAGTACACGAGACTCCACTCGCTCCGCTTGTGCACAGTAGGCGTACATACAGTACAGTATGCGTCAATAACAAAGTACAAACGTAAATGATCAACAGTCGTCATCAAATGCGCGCGGCAGATGAAAAGTGCACAATTCTAGATGCGAAACACGAGCGAGTAAACAGTAGTAAGACGATGAAACAAATTCGCACGCACTGGACAATACATAAATGAAAATATTCTCAAAACATAAATTTGAATATAGTTCGCGACGGACGTCAGACGCAGTGAATCACGGCAGCGTACGATAACGAGAGGCATACCAAAACAGAAGCCTGAAAACGTTGAATTTGCAAAATCGATAATTTTCTTCACAAATCGTGACGGTCTTGGTATGCCCCCTCATCGTGCCGTACACTGACCATCGAAGGATGGGGTCCATCCGCGCGCAGGCCCTGAACACTGGACGGATGCTGATTCCTTTGGCGTACTCAAACGCAGAAGCCAGAGGAAACGACAGAGAATGCACAGTCGCGCGCCCAAAAACGTTGCACTGTATTAGGCTATGTTAAGCCGGCGCGCGCACACAGCACTGGCGCTAAGTGGGAAACAAGCACTCGCAAGCATGCGTTCGTCGTTTCAGGCCTTCAAGCCCAAAGCCAACGCAAATCTGCCTTTCTGACTTTGCTCACGCCTCGAGTGACCACAACCCGAAACAGCTTCAGCAGCGCAAGGCGTCCGAAATACGCGCAATATCGCATGTATACACAGACAAAGCGTACAGAAAATATGTGCATTGCGTAGTCCGTGTGCCACACAAACTAAACGTAACATAGAGTAGAAAATGGTACAACTCAAGTCGCAAAAGCAAACCGGTTCTTGCACATCTAGACAAACTGGCGGCGGGTCGCCCACTCATTCACTGTCGCGAATTGCATACGAGAACAAGTCTGTGAACGAGGAGGCAGACGTCGAGGTCGGACCGACGCCCGGCTGCGCCTGCGGCATCGCAACCATCGGCGCCATCGAGATGAACTGCGGCTGCTGCTGGTGCGGCGGTGCGAACATCTGTCCGTACGCTCCGGCGGCAATCGGCGGCTGACCGACGCCAAAAGGCGAAGCAAAGTAGGGCGAAGCCACTATCTGCGGTGGTGCGTACATGTGTTGCGGGAGTGCCTGCTGCACCGAGACGACCATCGGCGGCCTCGCCGCGCGCGCCATCGGTGCCATCACAACGGATGGCGGACCGCGCATAAACTCGCTCGGCGAATAGACGTTCGGCGGCGCCGCCTGCGGGGGCGGATACATCGTCTGCGACGGCACCGCACAGATGACGCTTCCTCGGTCGCGCGGCACGAGCGGTGGTGGACCACCGCTGCTCACGGCGGCCGCTGCTGCAGACAACATCGTTGGCGGCGTTCCCGGCGCTGCGCGCTGTGCCTAAAACAAATACGCATGTTAATCTGTCATACACGTGCTTGCTCAGTACCTAAACGAACGTCAACGTCGGTGACATAAAAAGTAACGATTGTGAACATTCTCAAAAACTCGGACAGGCCATGTGGAAGCTTGGGCGAACTTTATAACCCAAATTTTTTTATCAAATTGTGAAAATGCATTATTTCCTGAATTCAACTAGCTTTATCCGGACGAATTTGATGCACTCGAGCGCTCACAGTGGTCCAACAAAGTTACCCCACTCTTCACCGAAAAGTGAAAAATGAATTTACAGCGAGCCTTCGTTTTTGCAAAAAAAACCCGATGTTTTTTAAGAAATTCCTGCCAAGAAAAATGCGAGCTCTAACGTACTGTACGTTGTAATGCCACTTTTTGCGACTTTGGTGCTTCTTCGGATCCACTAAAGGTTAAACCCTCAAATGATAGCTCTGGATGGTAAAATTTTCCTTAGATTTCCAAAATCGCAGTCTTTTATTTGGCTGTTTTGCACATGAAACAATGATATTTTGACTTTTCGCGTGCAATTATTAATCGAAATTCGAAAATTTTGATTTTTTCAAAATCCTTATAATTTTTACGTAAGTGTAGAAACGTTCAGGATTTCATCACCAGTGAGTCTGGAACAGGAGAAAATCGTTGAAAATATCGAAATTTTGCCCCACGTAAACTTCTTCAAAACATGAAGTTTTTCGCAGAAACGAAGGCTCGCCGTAAATTCATTTTTTCCTTAAACTTCGCACACGTGCATTACTCGTTAGAATACGTAGTTGAGAAAGAACCTAACTGTCGTCTGGAAGGTTTTCGGACACCAACTGTGAAAATTTGACTCTCCTATCTTTTACGTGCACTTTTCGGTGCGGAATGGATGAAGTGAGGGCTAAAGTGCACCAAATTCGTCCTGATAAAGCTTGTTGAACTCAGGAAAGAATCAATTTTCATAATTTGATGAAAAATTGTGGGTCAAGAAGTTCGCCCAATTCTCGAATGTCTCCGATTCTTGTTCTTAACATAACCCCCAACTACCCCCTCTAGTGAGATGCAGAGCTAGTATGGACTAGGCACCTGAGAAATTGGCGCAAACGCGCTGCCAACAGACGGACGACGCTCGAGTTGCGGACGAACGACTGCGACTGCAGGCGACACAGCGTCCGGAGGCGGCGTCGGCATGCGAAGCGGAAGAAACGGAGGCGTTGGCAGTGCTGTTGCCGGAGCGACGCCGGCCAGCGACGGAGACCTTGACGACTCCTCAAACAAATTCATTAATGCAGTATGGAAAGAAAAAAATTTGCGCACGCAAACGTACAGTACAACACGTCCGGGTGTGCGTGCAAGGTTAACGGGAAGAAAGATAAAGCACTTCACTGTTAATTGACAGATGACATGCCAAACGTTCAGCTCTAGCAGTGTTCTTACTTGCAAACTTGCTGGAGTCGTCGTCGCCCCAACGACGCCAGCTGTCACTACTACGTGCTGCGACTTGGCCACTGGCGTCACAACTGTGGACGCCGCCGCGGCCGACTTAGTTTCCATTGGTGGCACTGGTGCTGGCTCGGCTACCCCCTTTTGAGCGGTGCCACGTCCGCGTGTCACTGGAGGCGCTTGCTTCTTCGTCGCGTGCACCTTAGGCGGCGGCGGTGGCTCCTCGTCGGTCGGCGTCTCGTCCTCCTTGTCATCATCGTCGCTGCTCTCGATTCGGTTCGGCCGAGTTGTCGCAAGCGGCCCTTTCTTCAGCGCCGCCGTTCTCGCTGGTGGCATCGCCGAACTTGGCGGTGCGCCAACTTTTCGTCCACTCGGTCCAGCCAGCGACGCACGTCTGCCGCCCTTTTCGTCCTCTTCGTCTTCGTCAACGTCAGAGGCCCCGCTAGGCGTGTGATCAGACGACTTTCCATCATCTTCGTCCGAGTCGTCCGCATTATCCTTCTTTTTCGGGGCGGCGGCCGCCTTTTCGTCTTCTTCGTTTTTCACAAAGTCCTTGACGCGCATCTTTTTCTTCGGCGGTCCCCCGTTGTCATCCTCGTCGTGTTCACTTTCGAGATCAGACAAGGGTGCACCCTTCGCAAGCGTCTTATAGTCGACGGCTTTTCGCCGTGTTCGTAAACGGCGCCTAAATAAAGTGCGCCCGCTCGTTTGTATTATACAATACACGGTGCAGCTCGTTACGTACTGTATACATTAGAAAAATACTACAGATGAAATTGCACACCCTTGATGGCCATATCGGCAAGGTGCATGTACTTTGCACCATACAACTTTTGCAAGTTCTTTCTCTTACCCGCCTCTCGTATATTCGCCGGACACATCGCTCTTTTCGGCATCCTCACCGCCCGACGAGCCACTTGCTGCCGAACTGGCGTCTTCCTCATCCGACGTTTCCTCGTCAGACGAGTGCCAACGCCCGTGACGTCGACGGCGCTTAGCAGCTGGCGCTTTTCCCTTCTTGCCTCGTGCAGCTTTCCGCTTTGCGCCACCAGAACGACGCGCCGCAGCGCCGCCTTTCTTTTTCGTTGTCGTTCGGCGCCGTCGCGATTGACGTCGCTCCTCCGCCGAGTCGTACTCGGAACCTGAGACGACGACTAAAAAAAGACGTCCTCCCCTCTCGCTCACTATCTTTTACAACTTCACAGCATCCTCACAATCTTCGTCCGACTGCGTCGGCTTCAGCTTGCCGGCACTAATGCGTGCAGACCGACGGCGAGGACCGAACTCTTGTTCCCAGTCGGAGCCCGATTCTGCATCCTGCTCTTCCTCTGAAGGGCCACTAAAGACGAGAGGAAGAACCCAGTGCACAGCACTTAAACGCTTTAAATAAATTAATAAGACCCACCTCGACGCCTTGTACTCGTCCGAGTCAGATTCGGTCATGTTGTCAATGTCAAGGTCGGTTAGCTTTTTGTGCTTATGCAGCCCGCCACGGCCTCGTTGCACTGTTGGGGGCTTGGCCTTCCTGCTTGTTTGCTCAACTTCTTCCTCATCGTCGCTGACTGCCGCCGCCGTAACCCCAGGCTTTTTATCTTCAGGCTCTGCAATGACTAGTGCTGAAGCAGACGGCTCCGTCTCCGCCGGATCGGCTGTGGCTGGCGTAGGTGCCGCGGCAGCAGCAGGTTCTTCAACGTTTCCAGCAGCGCCAGCACGCGCAACTCGCTCTTCCTCTTGTGCACGCCGCGTTGCCTCAATGATGTTGGCCATATCCTTTCCACGACCGTAGCCGGACGGGCGCGAAGTGATGGCTGCTACAAAGTAAATGGACACTGCCGATGCAAAAATAACGACTTCCCCGCATGTATTCACCGTACTATGTGCTCGTTGTTAGTACATGTACTGTATATAGCTCAAAAAATCGATTAAACAAGCCTTAATGCAAGACTGTACGACAGGATAAACTTACGCTTCGTTTCGGCCCCTTCCTCACACGCATCGAGAATCATCTCGTCGAACTCCTTGAACGAGTAGTCAATCTGCTTGTGCTCACGCCGCGTACGCGACTTTGCAAGCGGTTCGGCGGGCATACGAATCCAGTCGTCACGAGCGCGTGATGGAGCCAACGGCGAATGCCTTCCGCCGTGCCGTCGCCGCTTCTCCAATTTGTTCTTCAACTCACGCCCGCTATAGGTTTCCTTCTCCTCGCCGTTTCGACGACCATGTTTCTCTTTCTTTTCGTCGTCTCGCTCGCTTCCTGCCCACTCATCATCGTCATCATCGCCCTTGGTCGACGGCGACGACGGTTCGTCTTCGTCTTCACTGCAGCTATTCTTCTCTTCCTCGGGGCCTCCTCCGTCGCCAGCTGCACGTGGTGCAGTTGCCGACGAAGGTGTCACCGCACACTGGCGTCGCCGACGACGCGTGTTACTTTCACCGCTATCGTTGCTACTCTCCAGCGAGTCCTGCACATCAAATTCACTATGTATAATATGGTACAATAACAGACGTAATATAGCGCATATCTATACGTACTGCACATGAATGTAAAAAATTTAAAACTAAAACAGCGTAGTGCACACCGAAAACAGCATAGATCTGGTGGTACAATGTACGAGTAGTACCTCAATAATGTTGTTGAGGCTGATGCCAACGAAAGCGATCTCACGTTGAAGTCGCTCCATCTTTCGCACTGACCTATAGAGCAACAATTAAAAAGTTACACAATAAAAAGAATGGAAAAGAAAGTTTTCACGAGTAATACATACTTCTTTTGCTCTTCGGCCTTCTTCTTTAGCTCCTCATCGAGTGCTTGCAAGCCGATGGTCAACTTCTCAATCAGCATCTCCTACAACAACACACGAATACGCTTACCAACTGCGCATTACACTCATCTAGTACACAGTAAAGCAGCACTACATACTAATTAATAACTAAGTGCCTATAAACTTACATGCTGGCACTTGGGACAAAACCAATCATCGTCCGGAACAAACCAGAGTTGCGGTCGCAAGCACCACGTGTGCCACGCGTCGTCGCACTTATCGCATAAGAGCAGCTGCAAAGTACATGCACATTTAGATCGCAAACGCCAACGCACAAAACGATAACTGCCACTTACGAATGACTAAAAATAACCACACATTGTACCTACCACTTCAGGATTCTTTGAGAGGCCACACTTCTGACAGAGCGTATCCCCGTCGGCCTACTTGCGTTCCTTCGCCGGCGCAATCTCTTCGTCATCGTCCTCATCGTCAGCGGCTGCTGCGGCTGCAGCCGCGCGCCGGGAATGTCGTCTGCCACGACGTTCGCGCAGCTGCGAAAGCGGAATGAAGTCGGCGTCGCTCTCGTCGTCGTTCGAGGAGGACGACGCGGAAGACGACGAGCGAAACTCGTTCTCACTCTCGTCCGCCTCGCTCGTCTGCTGACTAGTCGTCGGCAGTGCCACCTTGCGCGGTCGCAGTTCGCGTCGACAAACAACGCCAGCCGCATCGTCATCGCGCGCAAGCTCCTCGGCCATCTTCGCGTCAGTCTGCATTTGCGTGTCGGAGGGTTTGACGTCATTCGGGGGTCCTGCCTCCTCTTTCTTCACAGCATCAGAATTGCCGATCGATGTCGACGCTTCGTCAGTTGTCACCGTCGGCGGCTCGACTTTCGGAGTTAGAGTAACTTCACTGTTGCTAGCAGCTTCAATCTTTGTCGCCATTTCGCCCTCGTCCTTCTTCGCCTTCTCGGGCTCGACGAATGAGTCGATGAAACGACCGCGCTTCGACGTAAGACACGATCGCGAAGGCTGATCGTTCATAGTCGCCTCCGAAGCGGTCGTGCCATCAACGGGCGGCAACGAAGACGGTTTATTCTCGTTCGCTTCAGCGGTCAGCGGCGGTGGCGGCTCGCCGTTCTCGCCACGAAGTTCGCGAATAAGTGACTGCAGCTGATCACGATTTCTACACACACGTACATAAGAAAATCGTTCAACATAACGCACTGTACTCAGATATTGTGTACACTTCATACCCACGGTACATAAAAGTAGACGTACAGTGCACAACAATCACTACTCAATACACAAGCAAGTGCTATCCTACTACAAAACGAAAAATCAGTCCTCTTATAATATCCCAAAAAATATTATAAGAAAAATAATTAAAAAGAAAATACAATATAAAAAATCCTCCTCTTCTATCAAAATTAGAATAGCAGAAAATATTATTAAAAAATACTATACCAAAGCTCAGCCTTAGTCAATAACTTAGCCTTAGTCAAAAGCTTAGACTTAGTCAGAGACTTCGACTTAGTCAATAACTTAGCATTAGTCAAAGGCTTAGGCTTAGTGAGTCCTAGCTTTAGTCAAAGTCTTAGTTTTAGTCAGTCTTATGCCTCACGCATATAGGATGCGTCAGTGCTGCGTCAAAGTTTTTGCGTCAGGAAACTTGCGTCAAGAACACATGAGTTGCGTCAGAAACCTGATTAGAAAAATTCTAATTTTTTGCGTCAGTGCACTTGCGTCCAGTGCAATTTTTTCTAATCAGGTTTCT
>JAQGBB010000985.1:0-15379 GCA_034691745.1 Prismatolaimus dolichurus
CTTTCGGATTTCACTGTCGCGGTAAGCTAATAATTCTAGCTGAACTTTGTTGACGTTTGTCGCCAAAACAACGATGCATGAGTTCCTAAGTTCGAAAGAAAATTTATGGCGTGCTGTGAAGGTCTCCCAAGTGGTCTAGCTCCACCTATTATCCTTCCACTTTTGTGGCGACGAGTGGAACATCGACATCCAACAGTAGAAGCCGAGAACGTTCATCCACACTAGCGAGATTTCGTCGAGGATTTGTCCTGGAACAGAAGGGGCAATCTAATCCGGAATCGATTAGTAAAATTGCTAAAGAAATTTCTCAGGTGAAAAAAAAGCGCATAAGCAAAGCAAGAATAAGCTTTTAACTCCCTAGATTTCGAGAATGAAAATGGTGAATTTTTCAAAATGAAGGCTACAAAATTCTAGAGTGCACATCCGGAAAAGTTCTGGAATTTCTTCTAGCTAATCACAAGAAAATCATTGCATCTAGGCAAAGGCTGCACGTACCGAAAAGCGTAAGTGTAGCATGGAAGTACATGGAGAGAAGTCCGTTCGCGGACATGAGATAGAAGACAAGCCGGGCCTCCTTGTTCACGGTGGCAAAGTAGGGTTCGAGCTTCTGGGCAGCGAGGAGCGGGAGGATGACAAGCGGAAGATTGCTGATCTGGATAACGAAGCTCAAATTAGCTCACCTATACCTTCAGCGTTCCCCGTGCTTACTGTGTTGAAAAATTCGGCAATATAGAGCCCATGCTTGTAATTCTCCTCACACCAGTCGACCGCCGCAGAATTCCAGGAAAACATGGCGAGAAAGTTGCTGCTGGCAGCACTCTCCTTGTTCGACGCCATCATAACAAACGAATGAATGCACGCTGCTTTTGGCCGAACGTTGCCAGTAGTGTTTGTTTAGGTTGCGTAACCAAGGCCTATCCGCGGATCGAAACGGCGCGGCTGCTGTCGCCGCACGAAAATCAAATAAGCACGCTCCAGCGGCTAAAGTAGCTGACGTTGTTTCTTGTTGCAACGCGAAAAGCTTGCAGTTATGATTATGACGAACGGAGAAAGCTTTCCGATTAGTTTCGAGGATTCTCTTTAAAAAAAAGTGGACGCACATTGATTAGCGGAAAAAGAGCATCCGATTTGATGAGGAGAAAAATGCTGCTGAGAGTCAAACTTCAGAGGGCCTGCGCTGTCGAACGACGTTGACGACGTACGTACGCCTATCTAATAATGTGGGAACTTTTATGTACCCACTCAATACGTAGAATCCAGTTATCGCACGCCAGCTGTCTTGCGAGAGCACAGGAAGGTATCGATCTCTAGGGAAGACTTTAAAAAACTTTTTTTCGCATATGCGAAGTGCAAGAGCTCGAAATTTCAGGGCAGAAAAATCTGCTCACACATCAAATCACGCAGGCGTCGAACCGAGAGTCGTGCTTGAGCAAGGATCCTGGCATGCGACACAAGCACGGCTTCACTCCGGAGTAGCTAACAGCACCTAGGCGAGGAAAGGGAACCTTATTGAATGAGGACTGAGGTACGTCGTATGAGAAAGACAGATCCCAAGGTCGGCGCAAAACAGCAACAACGTGAAGCGTGCGGAGCGAAGTCTGACGTAAGCTCAGATTTCCGCGCGTGCTTGCTACGTAACGAAGCAAGCTGGAGAAAATGTTGGCAGTCTAATTTATTCACCCTTACAAAATAAAGGCAGAAAATCTGCGTGAATGGAGATGAAAAATGCTCACTCTTTTTCTCTCGAGAACTTGCACCTTTTCGAATTTGTATGATAATATGGCACATAGCAGCGCCGGTGAAACAGATTCAAAGTGATGGACTAGAGGTACCTGACGTGCTGGATTCAAGTGGACTGGCAAAGCCGAAAATCATCTGGCATAAACAAAAAACACACAGGCAATTTTCGCAGTGTTTTGAAAAACCCTGGAACACCAAAGAACATTAGGGGACCTTGGCACTATGATTCTCAGGTCTGATAACTTCTGATTTTTTTTAGTGGGGGGAAGTAGGGGAAAGGGGGAAGTCGACGTCTGAACAGTATGCATCCTTTTTGTTGCTGGCTACGCTCACTTGCCGGATGCAAGGCGTAAACGTAACCTACTGCTGCATTTTTGTTAGAAACACGTTTCTGACGTAACGAGCCCAGCCCGTCGGTGCCCAGGCATTTTTCTGCTAAAGTAAAAAAAGTTTTCAAAAAGCAATAACGTGACGCGTTCGACGTTGATCTTTCGGGTGCTTTGAACGCGAATCGAGTTAGACGGGAATTCGATTACGTCCAAACGACGTTGCGTCCAGACGACCAGGAGCGTTGCGCAAATTAGGAGAAGATTGTGAGTCGCAGAAGCGCGTGCAGCTGAGTACTTCAAACTGCTGCTCGCCTGGAATTCTCATTTGTATCACGCACGCAGAAGGCACGTGCGCAGCAGCTCTGGGAGTAAAGCGTTGCTCCATCGGAAGAATTTTGTGGATTGGATCCGGACGTTTAGGGAGGCTTTAAAAGCAGAACACGCGGAACACGCGTAAGAATGCTTTTGTCCTGGAAATAAAGAGATGCAAGTCTACGTACAGCTGTTTTGCGTAACAATTAGCGAACGCACGCAGGCAGCTAGTAATAGCATCTACCTACTTTAAAGTTATAGGTCACCCTTCTATACGATTCAGGATTATGGCGATCCTATCTAACGTAAAGTTCAACCAAAATAAATTTTTCCGATATCGGTTTCCAAAATCGGTCAAAAAATTTCGAAATCAACAGATCTGCCACATATAAAGAAACGCGTTTTATTGTCACATTTTCTAATGGGCTTGTCGTTTTGTATAACATCTCGTCTGTACCCGTTTTCTTATGTGCTTCGCCCTCCCTCATGCTGGGTCGTCAGCACCACACTGGTGTGTTTGAGCAAGTGGTGCCCGTCTGAGTTTTGCATCACGCCTGCTTCTCATTCACACTGTGCGAGAAATTGGCAGTTTGCCACATTTGTGCGTGTTATGCATGGTATTTTGACCCGTGTAGTTTTTGCAGACACTATTGCAGTGATGTAGCCCTGACATGGCTCACACGCTGAAATATCGCTTCGGTGCCCCTTCGGGAATCCGTGTGAAGGAACTGAACGACTATCATTTAATCTGTGAGCTAAAATTTGTAACGTAAAACTAGCATATACAAACTGTAATAACAAAGTTCTGCACTTGGATGGACCCATGTTATAAGGTTTCGCTGGTTGTAATGATTTTGACGGTGACGTCACCGCGAAAGTTAGCTCCCGATGCACAAGCATAAAGTCGATGATCAATATAAAGCTGCAGTAATCGCCGCATGTAATAAAGGTCGTAATTCTCGCATGACCTATCGTACACAATTACACATAACAGAATTGAAAGCACAAAAGCTCCATCACCATTAATGTAGATAACGGTTCACAAAACGCGATGGCATTAGTGTAACAAGTGGCGGTAGTGTAGCACATTAGGCGCACACTGAATTACTGGCCTGGGTCTGAGGCAGGCACGAGGGCAAGGGGGTCAGTGTGGGTTAACCCCACTGGCTCGCCGGAGGGGGCCAGTCCTAGCGAGACGGAAAAAAAGAAAAAGGAGCAGTTTCAGATTTTTCATTTTTTTTATAAATTTTTTGCTGACATTTTCCAAAATTTTCACTTTTCGCGAAGAATTTTTAGAAAGTTTTACTTTTTTGACCAAAACTCCTAAAATCGTGCACATTTTTCGCATTTTTTGAATAATTAAAAAACTTAAAAAATGGTGCCAACTTATAGAGCTCATCAAGAGGAGCTCGAATCTGACCTCGTTTCGCTCTCTTATGTTCCTGTGTTGAGTTATGCTTTTTTGGAAGTTTGAACCACCAGATTCGTTTTTTGGCTCTGCCGACGTTATGTTTTAGCCCTGCCCCCTCAAAAAAATTTCGCCGCTCATGCCTGGTCTGAAGTGCCAAATTCCGGCGTCGCTCAAACACGGGCAGTTGACGATGGGGAGACGCTCCTCAAGATGGACAGTTATCAGCAATCAGTTTGCAAATGCAAATCGGCAGAGTGCGTTGCATATTTCGACCAATGAAGTCGATGGAAAGCTCAAGCACAAGCTATCGAGTCTCTCCACAAAACCGATACCATCAGCAGCAAAGTAAAACGTTTTGCGTGAAAATTTATTCCAAGAAGATCACTCTCTCTGAACAGCCAATCAGAAAGAACAACCTATATCAAACCGATAGTGTAGCAAATACTTCATCAAAAAAGCATCAAAAACAAAGCCAAAGAGCAATACATTTTATATATAACATCACAGCAATTGCAAGTCCAACCGAAGGTGAGAGAGTGCCTCTTGGGGCATGCAGAATATAGGATTCACGCGCTTAAGTCCAGCCTCACCGAGCAGCGAGAGACCTGCGAGACCAAAAACCGTGTGAAACGGATCAGGCTAAAAAGATGCGAAAACGGCATGTGGATCGAGAACGAGCCGCAATAATTCAGCTTTATATGACTACCTCATCTTCAGGACGATCAGAAAATCCACCACACTCTTCGTCCTGACTCGCAAAAATGAACTTTCGCAGCTCATTCTATGAACAAAGTTCAAGCGGAGTTCAGCGTTAGCCTCTTACACAACCTAGCACCCACCGCGTCAACCCAATGTAGCCGACCAATGATCGCCAACGATGCTAAAACCCACCACGAGTAGCAGACGTCTGGAAGTTTTTCTGGTCGCCCTACAAGCTCAAAACCGTAAACCAAACTTTTTGCTTTTTGAGTTAATCAGCAAACCGTTCAGTCCACCCGACGGGCATTGTCGTTCGCACAGCCACCAACCGAGTTTGTCTGCGTCAACGTACGCGAGATCTTTCGTGATCGCGAGCACACCCAGACAACAGTAGATCTTCGAATAAAAAAGGAAAAAGCTCAACAGCTAGTACGCGCGAATGACCGCACTATCTACCTGTCCGGCATGAGATTCCGAACCGGGTCTCGTGCCAAACCCGCCGTCGAAGTTTCTACACCTCAGCACGTACTCGACCGCTTTGTCGACGTCGATGGCGTCAAGTCGCTTCTAAAGCGGGCAACTATATGGAACAAGTGATTCATGCGCATTTCCCAACAGCGAACTCACAAGAAGAGCGAGACACGCAATAGCACAGAATGAGAATCGCGTATCGATTTCAGCTAAACATTTGGTCACCAAACTTGAAAACTCGAAATATCAAATATAAAGGGTCCGTAAAAAGTCGACAGACACGGTTTGAGGGCATCGACAACAATTGTTGAGACATTACACATGTAGCCTCTTGCCTTACGTTTTCGTGCCACATAATGCATGCAGTCTAAATATAAACTTTGGCTACCACGTCCTGTCGACTTTTTACGGACCCTTTATTTCTAATAAATCACGGAACATCCCGGGTGAGACAACGCACAAAGGGAATTAATCAGAAAAGCACAGAACCTGTACCCCATTCATCGCCCGCAAAGCTCCCGTCCGGCTGCTGCAGAGCGCGGACATAGTCGACAATCTTCTCAACATCAACGTCGCCGACGCAATCATACAGAACGAGAATCTGCACACAAGCCAAAACTAACCTTCAAAAAATCGCAAGCAACATTTGCGTGCTTGCCTGAACAGCGCTCAACGTATGCAAAACGTGCGCATCATGCCGATCGCTAGCACCAAAGCCGCCCGACGCGTGCTGACTTCGTTTCACGAGCTGGAGAATCTCACTTCGATTCATCGAAGCGAGTTCGCCCATCAGATCCATCGCCGTGAGGCACCAATAGATACCGCTCATGCGTAAATGCTCAGAAACGATATATTCCTGGCAAAAAGCCAAACTATGAACAAAACCCATTACTCCTGCCAATCTAGCTGCCCTACATAATCGTCCTTCTTCTCCTCGTAGGCGCGAATGTACTTCACATGCAAGTCACGCAAAAGTTCCTTTGGCGCCGACTGCTTAATGATGACATCTTTCATCGCAAACATTATCGGAATTGACTGGAAACAAAAGCGATGTCCAGCTGCACTCAACAAGTCCGAAGTACTCACCATTTACAGCACACGCCACCAAGATGCCTGCTTGGCCTAGGGTACACAAAACAACGATCAACGCTCAAGAAAAAACGAACATAAAAGAATGGATCCCTAGTTGATGTGTAAACTCAACAGCTTAATTTCGAGGAGTAGTCTCCCTCAGTTTCAAACACGGAACGTCACGTGCTTACGCGCTGAAAAGGCACTTAATCAAGTGAAAAACAGCTTCCATCAGAAAAGACACACAGCAGCTTGCATTGGGTAAAAAAACTGCCAAAAAATCTTCCATCCTGCTCACTGACCACAAGCTAAATGCCATATGCGCAATCGTTCGTCAAGCCAATTCTCCAAGACCAATACCGATTCGAACTCGCCAATTGACAAAATAAAACCAACACTTACCTTCGTTCATCCCAACAACTCCAAGCTCCACTTCGGACCCCCACCCATCTTCGGGGGCAACATCACCGCATCGAGTGACGCCTTCTCCTCACTCAGCGGACCCGGAACAAAATGCCTTTCAAGACTCAGCGGCCACACCCGCCTCCCATTCGCCGCGACCGTCTCCAGCAAACATCGAAAGCTCTTCTGGAGCATCTTCGCATCCTCCCAGCAATCCAGTTTAACAAGCAACAACAGAAGTTCCGCAACCTCACCAGTCGACGAGTCAGCCTGTACAGCAATATCTCCAAGTGCCTTCAACAGCGCGAAATCCTCGTTGGGCGATCCCGCCTTCAACAAGAACTTCTTCCTATCCGCTTTCGCTGCCGACTTGCGGACACCTCGCGACGTTGTCGACGCACGAGAAGCACGACTCGATGTCGAGCTAACCACCGAACTGCTCTCACTGTACACCTCGGAGACGGCGTCGAAGTTCCCATCGAGCAACTCACCCGCGGCAATCGCTTCGATCTTCTTTCGCTTCTCCTCGCGAACCACGTCGAGTCGGTCAGCGTGCGTTAAGAACTCCTCGGTGAGACGTGCGAATCCGCTCGAAAGGATGTTCTGCCTCTCGATGCATTTCGGCTTAATGGTCACCTCCAGTGGCGCCGTGAGTCGCTCCGCGCACTCTCGCCAGCAGGAGCCCTCCGCTAAGCATAAAACGATGTCCGACGACGGATCGGTTCCCGACGCGGAGCGAAATTCGAGCAAGTTAGCCGCATCGAGAAACCGCCGTTTCTCCTTCAGCTCAACGAAAAGCTCGTTCGCAAGTTTCGCGCAATCCTCATCTGCGAGAGCGAGCCTTCTCGTAAGCTTGAACGCACCTCGCCAATCGAGAGCCTTCTTTGCCGAGTCAAGCGCACGTCGAAGCTCACCAGCTCGTTCAAAAATAACCGTCGCTTCACGAAAGGCCATCTTCGCGAAGAGATGCTCCGCGAAAATCGCACACACACGACTCCAAAGTTCATCCTCTCTCTGCACCAGATCGAGTGCAAGTGAGTAAAGACCCGTCGTGTTTACAAACGTGCAACACTCATCGAACTTCTCCCGCGTACGGGTACAATACTCGATAAGATGGCGCAGTGCCTGCTCAGACCGGTGAAGGTGAACATCGATTTTGTATCGCCTATACGACATGTCGTCGAAGCGTCGCAGCTCATTCAAGAAGGGGAGCACCTCACGTGGATCCATCTGGGACTTCTCGACAACGAGAAGAACTAGATCGAAGTCGTAAGTGCCTAGAGCAGCGTTGAAAAGCTGCTGTGTTTCGACGAAGTAGCGGAGATGCTTTACACCTGCATCAACAACGCTTGTTGCTCCTTCATCGCGTCGATGCTTTAGTAATTCCAAGGCGCGATCGAGCCGAGGTGGCTCCATTCGTGCGAAAGCGCTGAGACGTGTCGTTAACAGAGATGGTTGTGCACTCTCGGGCATCTTGTCGAGTGCGTCGAGCAAGCGGGTGCATACTTTGTTCACTTTTGAGGACCAGTCAAATGAAGAAGCGATGGTAGGGTTCGGCTTCAGCTGCTTGTCCAAGTAGGCGAACGCGTACATTGAGGTCGCAACGTTTTCATCTGCGCACAAGTTTTATTCTCTTCAATATCGACAAAACTCTATTCCTCAAAAATATTCCCATCTAAAGGGTCGGTCAAAAGTGGACAAAAGTGGGCTTGTTTAGACTGCATACATTGTTCTACATGAAAACATAAGGTGCGTGGCTAGGCGTTACGTGATGTTCAATTGTTTAAAGTTCATACTCTCCCATTGTTATCGATAGCCTCCATAGGTTTCCTCTCGACTTTTTCCGGAACGCTTTATATAATTATGAGGGAATTTTCGGTCGAAATTTTTGACTCACAAAGAAAAAAACTCTGGAATTCCGCTCTACAATTATTCTAATAAAAAATCTCATAAAATGCCTCAACAAAAGTCTGCGTGTACTTACTTCGAAGTTCGCCAAGAAACAAATTGAGCAACCCGCCGTCATTCGCCGCAACCTGTTCAACAATCATTCCAAAGTGTTCCTCAAAACGTCGCACATCATCGTCATGCAGTAGATTCGTATTAATCCGATGCCTCTTCATCTCAACAATAGCATCCGCAAACGCTTCTTCACCAAGTCGTCGTCGAATAACCCTCAGAACAAGCGGCCTCGGTGAAATCGCCTCCAGATTGCCTCGAGGCATCTGCAACACGATGTTCGTCCCATCTCGAACACCACCAACGATCATCGCACCCCGCTCGATCGAACGTACAAGGCCCGCCGACTTGCATGCCCGAAGGAGCTCATCCCCACTCGAATGCGGTGTTCCACTCAACAACAACTGTACACTCTCGATCGGAACACAGATGAGTTCATGGAGGAAGGTTGTGACAACGACGAAAGCGTCGTGGACAAAGAACGAGTTCGCATTGCTCGCAAGTTCCTTTTCGTTGACGAACAGTTGATGCCGATCGTTGAGACCGACGACAAGGGGGACCGATTCACCACTTTCAGTCGGGATTATCTCCATTGCGAAACAAGCGGACGGGAGCTTCACGAGTGGTGTCAAATCACTCTCGTCGGTCAACGAGAGTCGATAGACAGTTCCGTCGGTGGTTTCGACGCAAGCAAATCGATCTCCTAGCAGAGCGAGGGACATGACGCTGCCAGGGGACGGCAATGAAACTCGTTTGCGGACACGCAGGTTCTTTCCACCCTCGACGGTCGGGCTAACCTCAGCGACGAGCACAAAGTATCGATTTTCCAATGTGCTCAGAGCTGCAAAGACATACGTTGACTCAACGGCACGGAGATGGAAGATTCGTAAACCGTTGAACTCGCTCCCGATGAGAAGCCGCTCCTTAGCATCAACCGTCTTCTTCTCCTGCGTTGCGTCGACACTGCATGCAAAAATGGTCGCGTCAGCAAGCACAACGACAAGCTCCGCTGCACCGCTTAACGCTCGAACGCAAACACAGCTAACACTAGCCGGAAAGGACACTTCAACAGCGCACATCGGTGGGGGCACAACAGCACGGGCAAAGTCCGTGAGAAGAACACGTGCGCCATCGATGACAACAATCGACCCCGAGCAGCTCTCCGGTGGAGCCAGATCAGTCGAGAAGTGCACATCATACTGCTCGTACTCTCCGGCAGTGTACAAGAGATGAAGCCGATTCGGTGTCTCCGCATCCCAGGTCAACGCCGCGAGTTCCCCACTGGTGATGCGCAACTCGTGCTTCAAATACCAGTGATAATTTCCAGTCGTCCACAGCTGCACAGACTGTCCATCCCGTTCGTCGATCCACACACACAAGATAGTCGAGCTAGAGTTCCACGAGAGCTGCCGGACGTTGGCAGCAACTCGAAGAGGAAACTCTCCATGTCGGAGCCCATTGCGCTCGAAGAAGATAACTTCGGCGACAGTGCCATCTCCAGTTCGGAGCGAGGCTGTAAGCAAGTTTCGGGAGGACATCCACGAGATCGGTGCCTCGAGTGCACCAAAACGACTGACATCCTCAGCTGTGGTTAAATGGACCCCTTCACGACCCCAGATCGTGATCCTCCTTCTGGCGATGCCTTCAACGACGACGACTGAGCTGAGCGCGAAACACTCGCCGTCGTTTCTCCACGCAACGCGCGCTCGGCGATCGTCGCTAGCCGCGCACTCAAAAACCTTCTCAACTTCTTTCGCCGTCTTTCCCGCCCGTCCCTTAAACTGCGTCGCGCGACTCCCCCACCCGACTGAGACGAAAGCCTCTTGCCCGCCCGCATCCGGAACAGCGAAGCTCCGCTCCTCGCCGCTAACACTGACAAAGTAGCGATTGAAAACAACGAGTGTTCCCCGCGTGGTCACAAGTACTGCGAGTTCCGCATCGGGACTCCACTCGACTGCGTCAAGCCCGCCGTCGATACACGCCACAGGGGTCAACTCGTCGGTCAGTGCATCGTAGGTGAAGAGTTCGCCGGTCGAAAGTGCGCAGTAGAGGAGTTGGGTGTCGGCAGCAAACGTGAGGTTAATAAGTGCGATATCTTTTGATGACGAGACTGAATCGGGTCGAACAAGGTCGGGTCGCTCGTCGAACAAGATAAGTCGAACGTCTCGGTGAGACTGCGAAGCGGGAGCGACTACGAGAAGTCCGTTTGAAGTGGCGACAAAGATAGAAGATGTGAGAGGGTCGCTTGCGAATTTCACTGTCGGAACCGAGCCGACTAACTCGCCAAAACGGGGGATCGCGAAACGAATGCACTGCGATACATGAAGATTCCTCATGCCAACAACGCGAAGAGTTACAAAGCAACCTGCGAAAGAAGGTTGAACATAATATTTGTCAGGTTTGGTTCGAGTGGAGGGCAAAGTGGCTTCTACCACATCCAATGCACCTCTATACTCTCTTGAAAATAAGGAGATGAAGCTGACGAGTCAACTGAACTCGCTCAGCATAATCGCAGAAACACGTCGCTCACAAAGGAGTAGCAGACGTTTTACTCCGGCAGTCATACCTCTTCCATCCAACGCAGAGGAAAAAGCATAAGGCAGCAAGTAGCACCAAGTGAGTGCACAGCACATGATCACAGTTGAAGCAGAGCGCAGTAATAAACATAAAAATCCGTCAAGTAATCACCGAGCCATTAAGGAGAAATAAAAGAGCTAGACATCGCAGAAAGAGAAATGAGATAGCACAACTGAGCAGCAGTGCTGCACACAAAGCTCGCACATCATTGGTATAAGCCAGAGTTAATCGATTGTTCTTTTGCACCGGTTTCTATTACCGATTTGTGAGATTAGCATCACGATCCGAAGTTAAGGTCCCAAGTCGGCCGGAAGAGCGTCACTGAAAGAGCTAGACGTGGTGTAAACGCCCGTAAACACATAGCACTTCATACCCGCGTTCTCGCCGTCGACGAATACGTGCACACCGTGGGCACACTTTTCTCATCGCACACCTCCGATGAAAGCAAGCCCCACAAGCTGAAAAACCAAACATACATCTACCATTCCTATAAGCTAACCGTCCGCACCTTCACAGCGCGTCACCAATCCCGCTCCTCGAAACGGGAACACAATATCCTCCGCATTCCCGCAGTACTCACACACGAAGCCCCTCGCTCGACAGTACTAGCAAGTAAAGCAAGTTCAGTATCTTCAACAACTAAAGATAGTACAACCTACTTCGCATCCTGTCACATGGAACTTCCCGTACTCAAACGCGACAAGCAACAGCTTGTACAATGTGCCATTTTTCACCTTTAACGCAAAAAGCAAATAGTCGACTGTTTCCACTCACACCTCACTGCTTACTGCAATGAAATCCTCAATCGAATACGCGTGCACTTCCTCGTACAAATGAGAGGGCATCCGTCGAAAAACATCCAACAGTCTGTACAGTACACAGTAAAAAGCTCGCATGGACTAAGAACAAGGGAAAAGCTAAAAGCACATTTTATAACACTTACAAGCCCTCTTTCGTGACAACACTGTCAGCAACACGACACGTTCGAAGAAAGTCCCATACACAGACAACACGTTCGCGAAGTTCAGCAACAGCTCGAAGTTGACGAACACGCGTGTAAAGAGTTGGCGCAACATCAGCGACGTTATAGACAGGTGCGGCAAGCTGACGGGCAAGAAACTTGCACGCAAAGTCGCAAACTGGACGCGGTCGAAAGTCCCACCGATGGAGAATGTAGGCGGGGACGATAGAAACGTCGCCGCGATGGCAACACAGACAGAAATAGCGGCCGACGTACTCGCAGAAGCGAACGCGCTTTAAGTATGCTGTATATACAAAAGGGGTGGTCCCTAGACTCAGTGTGGCGCATAACAGATAGTCAGGGGCGTCCCCCAGGGGGTTGCCAGGTTGCCCGAGCACCCCTGTGATACACATACCTTTTTCAAGCTGCCACCCGCAACCAGCGCATTTGAACTGCTGTGCAGTGAGCAGCTTTTTGAGGCTAAAAAGCTTTTTTTCTAATTTTAAACTAAAAAGTCCACAATGCGCACTTAGGTCGAGCATGAAGAGAAAATATAATCTGCGCCCTCGGTGGCGCCCAGTTCGTCGTACCGCGAATAGTGATCGCGGACTGAAAAAGAACACGATAAAACACTGGAAACAAAAAATAACAAAATATAAAAAAGAACCTTGCTTCCGTCCGCGTAGATCTCGTCCGGAGCGACCGCAAAATAACCCGGAAGTGGCAAAAGCTAAACATAAAAAATTCTAGCCCACTTATCTCACTCATTCTAACTCCATCTCACGTTCTGATGCACGTCGAGTTCCGATACAAGCCACTGCAACTGGTCAGCGGTCTTCGCCGGCGGGAGGTTGGCCTTGGCGGAAAAGCACTTCAGAAGCTGAACAGCGACCGATTCGGCACTCATGTCCGCCGCAGTTGCCGTTCTCGGGCCATCAACGGCAGTACTATAAAAAGGTCACCTGACGCTAAAGCAAGCTCGGTCTCACAAAAAAAGAAAGCGAAAATCAATGAAATCCTGGGTAAACGGGCGAGAGAATCAGAAATCGGAACTCGAACCCCGAGGCCAAACATACCGCATGTATAAATGTGTATACGCACTGCGACCAACCTGCTGTTTGACTCCTCGAAACTGTTCTCAATACTCCTCCTTTCAGTGTCACTCAGCACCTCAATTGTCGACTCCCGCCGATCGGCTGCAGAGAAGCTCTCTCGATCGAGCGTCGCAACGCTCTCATCAGACAACACTCTCTTCAAGTCACAAACAAAACTCATTCAATACTCAGTACATTCTTGATCGTGGTCACATACAGAACGACCCAACGACGACGACCACGACGCCGCATCCTCCGAATGGTACGACGCGGTCATCAACTGCTGGCGTTGTAACGACGACAACGACGGCAGTGGAGAGAGCACTCGAGGAGTGTTAATCGGAATTGCACTCGACGTGGAATCCGTACGATCAACACCAAGTGCATGCCGATGCTCTAATAGTCTGCCCGCCGTCGCATGCCGTCTTGGTGCCGACGCGAGGGACGAAAGCTTAGGGTGTTTCTGAGCAAGGTTCTGCTGCCACTTCATTTGCTCAATTGCGGCAATCACGAGTTCGCATGCGTAGAAGTGGGCGTTCTCGCGGGACAAATCGGAATAATCGCCAAAACCGCCTGCGGGTACGGAGGGTATCTCTTCGTCTATCTTCTTCAAGTTGCTCTCTGTCGTCAGTGAATGTGGAAGTATGCCATCTGTACAATACATGTGCAGATAGAATAATATGCATGCATAGAGGAAATGGAAAATAGAGTACATGACTGGAAAGTCTACGTCACGTGACTCGCTTACACGCTTGTAACAATAACAAAACAAGACCAACTATCGCAGAAGGCAAACTTTCAAACATCACAGTTTGGACTGCCAGTTGAAAAAGCATAAAAGCACTGTACTGTACACTCCCTCAAAGTAATAACACTAAGCTCTTTTGCCTCTTAAAACGCACACTTTTGTGCAAGTGCTTACCAGGAAGACCAGCTTCATAGGCAGCAACGGCCAAAGTATAGCTCGGTAAGCCAGCTACGACAGGCGAAAACATAGTCTCGGCGCCACCCGCTGCCAGACGCTGTTGATGTCGGGCTCGAACGCCAGCAACCGTGTCCGAATAAGAACGTCGATGGGAAAAGTGCACTGGTGGTGTCATTGACTCATGCCGAAGAACTGGAGATTCTGTGACTGCCGGAGGCGCTGGTGAAGTATCTCTAGTGTGCGTCTCTAAGTCGGCTTGGACGGCAGCCTCGTTCCAAAGTCCGAGTGCCCACTGGTGGAGATCGGAAGAACTAGAGCGGGTTGACTGTGGGTATGATGGTAGGGGTGGATCTTGCTCGAAAAAGTTTGATTCTGCGATGCGGCCGAGAATGGAAGAGACTGGCGGGGCGAGACTGCCCGAACTGGCCGATGCTGACATTTGTGGGGAGTTTACACCAGAGAGGGAGTAAAACTGGTGTGTGTTCTCTGAAAGAACGCTTGTTAACGGGAGTGAACGGGTGCGCTTATCGCCGATGAGGAGATTTGCTGAGCCGGAGAGAAACTGGAGAAAAATTGATAAAACAAGTGGGTTTTCTATCAGAGATATGCCTGAAGATTGATGAACTTACAAGCATGGGATCAATTTCGGCCAATAGTGAAGGCCTGTTTTCCTCAACCGCGCCCAGACACTTGAGAAGCGCATCGGCAAAGGAAGGCAATCGAAGAAAGGCATATACTACAAGAAAACTATTCACTTTGATGACAATATCGAAAAAGCAAGAGATCGGCCTAACCTTCGAAATATCTGAGCAAAAGATCGCTTCGCTTTAGAAGGAACCGAAATTTCTCCGTCAAACAACGTCCGTTGAGGTAGTGCGACAGCCAATCGGCGACAGATGTTGGCCGAGCGGCTGGATGCTGGACGCCGTCTTCATCCGGATCAAGGAACGAAAGTTCAACAAGCAAATCAGCTATCTTCACATTCGCCTGCACCGAGATTGAAAGACCCATAACTGATACGATCACTGCCGCTTATCGCAAGCAAGAGACTCACCTTTAAACCGTGCGCGATCACAGCAGCAACAGCGCTCTCCAACTTCGACAGTCGTAGATGAATCGAGCTCGTGTGCTGGTGATAGACGTCCGACGAAGACAAGATCTCTTCGACGACGGTTTTTACATTATACAATAACGCCGCCTGTTGTTCCGTCGTGGCTGTATCCATCTTTCACAAAATCAAATGAATAAATCATATTTCATGCGCAATTTCATTGTTTTAGAAATTCTTTCGCCGATGACGCGACAAAATAAACAGGCCAATCAAGTATTTCTCACATAAATATGCATTGGGCGGTTGCTAACTAAGCAGCACCAATGTTGCAGCATTTACGTTCATTGCTATGTATTGGTCCATTGCTATGGATACCA
>JAQGBB010000986.1:0-15378 GCA_034691745.1 Prismatolaimus dolichurus
ATTACATCAGATGCTTAGTAACTAAAGTGAAACCCACATGCTAACCCCTAATTTTCCGAAGGTGTGAAACTTCGTTTTTTCTTTTTAATACTACGTGACCCTTTATTGCAAAGCTGCGAGTTGTCGAAGTATATAGTGTCCATGCAAACGCTGCAGAACCGCGGATTCCGCAAATTCGCGCCAACGCGCACGCAGCACGAATGAAAAATCAATATTCGCTCGGCGCTTGCGAGCTAGCTCGCTTTCTACGTCCATCTAGGGCTTGATGGGCGAGCTAGCCGGGACGGGTTGAATTTGGCGCTGTCCTGCGAAAGGAGGCCATTAGTTTCCAGCACCTAATGAATGGAGGAGCGGGCAGCGCGTGCACGGTGCGAAACAATCAATAACTCCGTGTTTTCGAATAAAATTTTTGTTTGAATGCGAAAATTTTTGAAAAAGGCAGAAAATTAGCGTATGAGCAGGCGTGCTACGACGTTAAAGGCGAGATTCATGTGTCACGCAGCGTTTTGTTTAAGAAATTCGATGACAAATTTATGTGTTAAATTAGACATGTCAGATCAGGATAATCAATGGGTAAATACTGAGGGAGTATCTGAATGATAAAATAGCTGCATAGAGCACTGTGCCACAACCCGCAGTTTATATACTACTTCTGCTCCTCCCTTGTATAAGTCTTAAGCTTGTTAGTAGTCATACCAAGAAAGACTAAGACAATGCTGATTAACATTTTATTTTGTCACAATCAAGAATACTTAAGTCGAGTAAACTCGAAAAAAATCACTTGTCATGGAAGAACATGACGCGCTACGCAATTCGTGAACAGTGTTTTATTAGCTGAATTAGCTGCCAACTTTTAATCACACGCCAGGTGGAAATACTATTTCAGTATGGACATTTTTGCAATGGCTCGACTAATCACACGAGACACTGATAATGTAATTTCGTATAATGCACTCAAAACTTGAGTTTTTTTGAACGGAACAGCTCCAAATCGAGCTTCACACAGGTCAAGCAATTCGATGTATGACATCAGCAGTTCGTTCCATTCACACAGTCTTTGAGTTAGGTCCGGTAGAGTGGTGAAAGTAGTAATTTGAACTTCTGCCAGATTTCCCATGTTTGCGTTGTTTATAAAACCAATGACCTCACGCGAGCGATTTCCTTGATCTGCTGCTGTTGCTTGTGGAGCTCGCAGCCTCGTCGTAATTTCGTCCTTAAGACCTTGAAGCTGCCTCTGAAGCTGCTGCTGAAGCTGAAGCTGCTGCTGATTCATCCTAAGAGCGCAATGTGCAAATAAAAAGCTGTCGCCTACGTAGAGGTAATGCAGGACAAAGTTAAGCACTCATCGCAAACGACAGTTCTTCGAATTTTTTAGGAGTCGTCAGGTCAGTGGAAGCACAAGGAACGCGGGTGTAGTGCAGTAACTGGTTGGAAACTAAAAACTGCTATAAAGTTTAAAGTTGACTTCAGCCTTTGCAAACAGCGCTTTGCTTAAGTCTCAGCGAAACGGTTGTCGTTTACTTTCAGAGGGAGACTATCACACCGTGATAGTTCAAATTACTCATACACATGCGTGACTCAGCGTGCAAGAGAGCTATCACGCCGTGATAGCTCGTCAGTGTGTCAGGGGGCTATCACACCGTGACTACAGTGGTCCCATATAGCCAGCCGGCAAATTTTTTTGGAATATTTTTCAAAAAATATTTTTACATTAAAACTTTTGTGGAGAATTGAACGCGCAAGGGCCCCCGTATAATGACCCCCTATATACTACTGGCGTCATATGCGCCTTCGAGCCAGCCAACCAGCCAGCTGAGCTGGCAGACAGACAGGCACGCAGCACGGTGACTACTTGTTCGTTCGAACTTAATTAATTCGCCCGCTCCTTTTGTGCGGTGCGGACGATGAGGAAAACGCACCTCGGCGGCTCGGCGTAAAGAAGTTAATTTATATCTTCGCGCAGGACATCTGCTGCTGTGATCACGGCCAAATTTGGTCGGCTGAAGAAAGTGTACCTCGTGGAGTTGATGGACTGGGAGGAGAGCGTACTTCCAGATGAAGGTCGTCCGGTGAAATTGTCCGTATGTCGTTTCGGCCTGCGCGGTTTTGAAAGCGAGTGTTGGCAGACGTTGAATTTTCTCGCGCAGCTGCATGAACAATCTCCAGCAAACTGTTGCCCGGTCGCCCTTGCATCGAATAATGGCTTATAAAGCCAACGCTGCTGCTTCGTTTGGTATAAAGACTTGCGCAAATGTCTGGACCACACACCAGAAACAGAGTGTAACATTACGTAAGTGATAAACTCAGAATAATGGGCAAAAGTTCGGCGCGCTGGAAGGGGCCGTTTACAACTGATGTCAGTTCTTGGGGAAGGTTGGGCAAAAGCTGACGATTTCTGACGAAGAAGAGAGGGGTCGGGGGAAAGCTAATGTCAAGTTTCCGTTCGTGTGTTTCGCAAAAAATTTGAGAAAAAAAACAGTTAGAAAAAAGGTTATTTTTTTAAAAGGATTGGCAAGCCACGGCCTTGTTTTCTCAGCTGAAATTTTATCGGTTTTTGCAAAAGCGAGCTTTAAAAGTTTTAAGATATCGATCGAGACCAGTCATTGTGAGCAATCGCATAAATCTGGTATGAAAATTTAATATTTTTGTCGAACCAAACAGCTCGCGATAATTATCAACAAAGCGCAACGCGAAGTTATCGATGGCGGAGTTGGATTGTGTAATTACAATGGTAGGAGTAAAGCTAAGACTGTGCAATTCATTTAGCTTCTTGATTCGATGTCTAGAAATCTCACCATCGATCTCAAATGGTCATCTTTCCCTGGAGACCTTCATTACGGCCTCTTTGAGCAACATAAAAAGCACCACAATTTTGAGAGAGAGAACAGTTTTAGCTGTTTTGGAGGTGGCCGTTGGGCCGTTTTAGTGGCTTTTCGGCCGTTCAGCGGCGAAAACGCCAGTGGCCGTTTAGCCGACAAACGGCGGTTTGGCTAGGGTTTTCGGCCGTTTAGCCAGTGCCGTTCGTGGCGTTTTCGCCATCTGTCTGGCTGCAGGAATTAATTGGAGGCACCTCGTCGCGCGAATGAAAAAGAAACGAAAAGGTATGTGCGTAATCACCGTCGAGCGGACCGGTGATGGCCACTTGTTCGCGACTATTGTATTCTACTTATCCGTTGACGAGACAAACAATGGTGCAGCTCGGTTGTTCGCCGCGCAAAAATAATAAACCAACCATTGTTAAATGGGGATTAAGTAGCGCAGGTCACTTTTTCGCAGGGTATAACAATGCACACAAACTCCGCGTGTCGCACATGCAGTGTATATATTACAAAAATGGCTAACCGTATTTATGGATAGAAAATTGGATTCTTGTCCCTGCGATCAATAGTTGTTTTTCATTGTTATTTGCGCGACAAAAAAGTGACCTGCAGCATTTAATGACCTCTAATCTTCATTTATTCTTATTCAATTTCGCGACGAACACCTGACTCGCGCTGTCATTTCAAACTGATTCCAACAATAGTCGCCAACAAAAGACTTGTGTTCGAGCGGACGACCACGCAGGGCAGGCGGGCGGGAGAGAAGTGAAGAAACGCCCGGCTGTCCTGTTGGTCGTTTGCTCGACGGTGATTACGCACATACCCTTTCGTTCCTCTTCCGCCCGCGCGACGAGATACCTCCAATTAATTCCTGCAGCCGGACAGAAATGGCGAAAACGCCACGAACGGCACTGGCTAAACGGCCAAAAACACTGGCCAACCGCCGTTTGTCGGCTAAACGGCCACTGGCGTTTTCGCCGCTGACGGGCCGAAACGCCACTAAAATTGTTTAAACGGTTACCTCTAAACGGCGGTTCGGCCACTGGCTTTTTGACGGCTCCCTTACAGAATGACGATTGAATAAAACTTTGCGTAACAGGAGTTCTTTCGAGATGTCTAGCTGCGTGCATTTCTCCAAAAAAGATAAATAAGACCTGAATGAAAATGTCTATCCCGGCACGATAATAGTGTTGACAAAAAGCATCAGCCGTTAGTCCAAGGATCTGTTTTAGGTGCCACACGTCGGCGTAGCCGCTCATGTTCGCTTTGGCCCCCGGCTTTGGCTTGCAAGCATGAAAATAAAGAAGCCGATCTTTCGTATCGTAATTACTGACCCGTAATATGTCGTCATGCAATATAGTACCAGCGTCGTATTTCTTCCCTTCTTCGCAAGCTTTACAAGTTTTAAGATGTCGATCGAGACCAGTCATTGTAAGCAGGCGCATAAATCGAGTATGAAAATTTAATATTTTTGTCGAACCAAACAGCTCGCGATAATTATCAACAAAGCGCATCGCGAAGTGATCGATGGCGAAATTAGTTTGTGTAATTACAATGATAGGAGTAAAGCTAAAGCTATGCAACTCGTTTAGCTTTTCGATTCGATGGCTGGAAATCTCACTATCGACTTCAAATGGTCGTCTTTCCTGGGAGATCTCATTGCGGCCTCCTTGAGCACGACAATTCCGAGAGAAAGAACAGTTTTCACTGTTCCTGGCGGACCTGAGATGTAATAATCGCCCAAATAATGTCCCTCTTTTGGCAACATTCTGAGTAAGAATTCTTTTGCTTTACCTGTGGCAGCACGGGCCAACAAAGGGCCAACAAAGCCTAAGAATTGAACTTCGTGGATGCCGTTCACATAATTTCGAAGCGGACGCTGGAATGTGGCGCGCATGGCTTGTGCCTCGACTGTTAATCCCGTCGTTTCGCTTTGTGCCGAGACTGCTAATTTCAGATTTTTCAAAAGATATTCGAAAAACTCGGAAAAATCGATTTCCGCTAGCTCGATTCCTTTTAGTGGAAGGACTAGACATGGCCTGAAGGGTTCCTGAGAGAAGCCAGAAGCAGCAGCTTTGAATTTCCCGTTCGAAGGATCGGGATAATTTGAAGCCAACGCAGAATACATAGCGAGCTCAGCGCCAGTCCTATTATACGTTACGGGACACTCGGCTCAAACATGGACATTTATAAGAAAATGGCTTATAATCGGTCTCCATGTAGAGCCATCCCATGAATGAAATTAAGCCGTTTATCTTCAAAGTATTGCTATAAAGATAAGCTTCAATAGAACCTGTTTGGCAACCAAAAATTTTCGATTTATGATTTTTGGCAACTTAAAAACAATTTTTTTGCAATAACTGTCAGCGCAAAAAGCCACTAAATGCTACAATGCCCTTGCTCAAAGTAAATACTGTTTATCTATTTCATTCCTCGGTGCAGAAGACTGTAGAAAAAAGTTTTTAATTAAACTTAATGCAGCAGCAAATCCAGTCGTCTACAAGGTCTACACTAAACCACCGTAATATTTGAACTTGAACAATGTTTTACTTTCAAATTCAAACCAGCAATGACACCAACGCAGTTTAGAAATTCCACATATGCAAACATAAGAAACGTGGCCAATCAAAAAATTCGCATTAAAAATCAGCGATAAAACTCAGACTGACGCGCTAGCAAAATCGTCTTTGGCGTTAGCGCCTTTTTCGACCATTTATCATACGTACACTTGACAAACAAGTTCATAACAAAGTCTGGAAACCCGTCTAACAAGTGAGAAAATCCTTCATACTCAACGGTGCTGTCACTGCACGCATACAAGCGAAAACGGGCTTTAAGAAAACCACAAAAAGGCATATCCTCAGAAATGCAAGAGCGCAGATAAGTGTAAAAAAATCAGCCTTGCCACAACGATCTAAAGATTGCTGCTTGCACAACGATTTAAAGTTTACATGCAAACACCGAACAACGCACATGAGGAACGAATTGCACTCAAATTTACGACAATAACAAAGAGTTCCACGTTTGTTCGTGCCTTGCTCGACAACCGTGCTGCCGAATTTAGACAGGTACTTAACCAAGAATGTTCGCGTACTGTCATCACCTGCCGCTTTGATCCGTTTCATCACAGTGGACGCAAACTTTCCACCAAGGCAGCGAGCGTATTTCGCGTCGGCTTTGCCTTCTGCAGTAAAAAAATCTCTCGGAAAGAACAACGTTAGATCAAGCGGAACGGGCTTCAGCGGATTGAGCGACGCTCGGCGACAGCAAATGCAACGAAGATGTTTTTAACTAATTCTCAATCTATTACGACAACATTGTGTCTGGATATGCTGCATTCAACACACCTATCGAGAACGAATAGCACATTTCATTTTATAGTATATATGTACCTAGTTTTTGGTTTTTCCACTGTAGTTTTCAGTGATATGCCCGCCAGGCATGCCTGCTTAAGCCACGTGCGATAGCACATCAACTCGACAGTGTAGACCGTCAAGTTTAGCCCTTGGGTAGTGTCGACTCGCAGATTCCCGAAGTACTTATCGACAAAATTTTGGGTTAAGCAGTCGCCGTCGACGGGCAGACTTTAAAAAAGAAAGCTCTTATTTCCAAATAGTGGACAAGTCGATTTTCAATGCCAATGCGCATAGTTACCGTTCTCGATGTCGAGAGATAGATTAGCAGCTAAGTCCTCCATCGTGCGGCTACATATATGTACAGTGCAGTACGAGATCGAGCCGTCGAAGCACGCAGAACTACATTTCTTTGCGACCTAAAAGCGTGAAATGAAACAAAGTATGGATACTAGACATACGTTGTACGTATTGTACGTAGTGAAAAAGAGGCAATGAGAAAGTGGACTCAAATATGGGTGCCTGCGACTTTTGAAGCAGAAAATAAAGGAAATCCGCGCCAGCACAACAGACGAAGGAGAACAAATGCCAAGACGCACAACGAGTGCTTTTCACACACTGAATGTTGGTAAAAAAGCTGTCAGTTTCGTAGGCATTGCTAAGCTGTTACATGAGCCGACTACTATTATCGACCTGTTTTGTGCAAGCATCTTTTTACAGTCGTATCCTTCTACACATGTTGCTTGGAATTTGAAATGAGCCAATCAGCATTGTCCGTTTGAATTTTCTTATACCAAGCATCAACGGCAATCAATGAGTAGAACATCTAAATTCAAACGATAAGATGGTTTCTAATGGAGACCGATTATAAGCCACAGTATAGTCTCCATGTGGAGTGTCCTATAACGTATAATAGGACTGGCTCAGCGCCGCGTTCCGACTTGGTTTTTATGTATGGAGAAATCATGTTCAACCGCCGGGCTCCCTTTCGTGAGATTGGCGTTCACGTAGACACCGTTACACTGCGTCGATGCCGCGCCTCATCCCAGCTCGTCGGCATCACAGGCTTTGTTTCCCCAAGGAAAAGCCACTCCGGAGTAAACGACGGTCTCTGGATCTTTTGGAGCATCCAAATGATAGTCAAAATATTCATCTTTCATGAGATAAACTGGCTGTCAGCTTTCAAACTTTAGGAGACGAACGTCACATTTGAGAAAGAGAAGCTGACATTTCCCGAAACTTTCAGTTTCTGAGGTTTCGCCTAGCCTGCTCTTAACTTCTTTTGAACGTCTCGAATTTGTGTTGAGAGCAAGACTTTATCGAGCAAATTTTCATCTGCAGTGAGAGTCAAAATTAAGTTCAACATATTCTGATGACAACATATGTTTTGGACATACGTAAATGCGTGGACTTCCGTGTCTACAAACAACGAAATTACCGCCGTTGATATCTAATAATGTTTCGAAATTGACGTACAGCAGAAAGGTCATAAACGAGATCGAACGCAAATCGTTCGCGCAGTTTTCTTTCGACCATTCGTTTTTGTCCCGTTTTTGCTTTTACAAGCAGGCTTCTCGAGGCGGCTTTCCTTTTTACGGGCAAATCCGAAATCCTCGTTTCGAACCTTTTGTCTAATATCGCCGAAAAGCTGATGAAATCTTCAATGGAACGTCTTTTCG
Organism: Prismatolaimus dolichurus; assembly: GCA_034691745.1. Classification (NCBI taxonomy): domain Eukaryota; kingdom Metazoa; phylum Nematoda; class Enoplea; order Triplonchida; family Prismatolaimidae; genus Prismatolaimus; species Prismatolaimus dolichurus. Next base: position 7,852 of record JAQGBB010000986.1, read on the forward strand.
TCGCAGTGGCTGGGAATCGCGACTATGAAAATCAGCGGGTTGGCGTTCGGTGATAGCGTTCGACCCCACAGTTCGTCCGTGGATGATAAGATGTCGTTTAACTCTTTGAGGTTGACGTGATCTCACATAGCCGCTGGACTACTGCTGCTAAAAAGTTCTTTCCTAAATCGAAAAGTAGTCGTCTCGTCTCATTTACGGATGACATCAGCTATCGTGGGGGCGCTTTGGTCTTTCACCGGTACTGCGCCCGTGAACTCCGATAAATGGTCGCAGTAGCTCACAATATAAACCTTACCGTCGTTTGCCTTTTTATACAGTTCACACACATCTATGAATACAGTATCCCACACGCCAACTACAGGTAGGGGAACCAAAGTAGCCTTCGGCTTCCAGCCTTGTGGCTTTTTTTGTGCACAGGATTGGCAAGTTTTTACACATTCTTTGGTATCTGCATGCAAATTACGCCAACAATATTTGTGCCAGATGGCCCAATAGGTCTTTTCGAATCCTCTGTGGCCAATAGCTTCATGATAAAATGCTAAAATCGTTTGTCGTAATGCTGGATGTGCTGCTATTTGCTGCCAGACAGTGGATTGACGTGGGCCACCAATTTCCTTTTGAAGATGGCACAGCAGCTTAGCCGCATCGTCCGCGTCATGTGGGGGATCCATGGCGTTTGCCTCACCTTGTTCGGGCATTTCACCAGCGTGCAGTGCGAGCTCAACGTTCGCTGAAGAGCGCCTCCAGCCGCGTGGGCTCACTACTCTTTTAGCTCTGATCGGTGATTGGAGAGCCGATAAGTAACAACCGTTTCGAAGGTGCGTCCACCACTAGAAGGCTGCGTGTTCTTATCGTAAACTTTCTCGTTTATTTTTAACCTCGATCAAAAATTGCGAGCTCCGATCCGAACTTTTCGTTAGACTCGGGAGTTACCGGAGTCTGTTGTTCAGTAGGAAGAAATGGGGTCAGTCTGTGGACATTTCGGGTAACGCGTTAGGGTCCCCAATATAAGCTTGCTCACTTACAGTCAAACTAAGTTTTTACTTTCGAATAAAAAGAGAAGAACGAAAGTCAACTGCGGAGAAGTACACGTCAGAACTTTTTACCAGAATGTACACAAGAGAACCACTTCTTTTCAAGTTTTTCCCCTTTTCACTGACGGACACCTACTTTAAAAAATAGAATAAAGCATAATTTACAGAATTTTGAATGTTTGAATAGTAATTTAAAACATGAAAAGAAATAAATATAATTTAATAGACGCCCGTCCGTCAAGGACGAAATGCACAACTATTAACTATTTTCAGGCGATTTTTCGAAGTATAACTAAGATAAGTCTACGATGTCAGACCATAGTAGGAATAAGGTATTAAGTATGTCGGTAGCTTGTTTATAGCACGAAGGTACCCAGGAGTCGTGGCAAAGTGTCAGACGTTTGTTCTCGCCTCATTTGATTCGCTCACGAACTGAAAGATCACCAGCAAGCACTTCATAACCCGTCGCTAAGTTCAGCGCTAAACAGTCAACCTGATTGACTAAATTGATCGAGCGATCATTATGGCTACTGATCATACTTACGGCATTACGGCATTTTTGAATAGAAACGCATTCGCTTCCACGACGTTCGAGGATATAGCCCGGAGTGCAAAGGCACCTGGTGGACACTGGCAGACTGGCGGGCAAACTAGACTCGGAAAGAGCTGCGCATTCATGCACAATCGAAAAAATTTCTCTCGAAGCTGCAGCAATCGACGCCATGTAACCGGGCACGCTCGACTTACTGGCATGTTTCTTCGCTTGGCGAAGGACACTTGACGCTGATCTCGTTTGAATCGCAACCACCGTCCGCAGAAGCGAACACGGAGCTGAGACGAAGACCAAGATGCTGCAGGCATGTGTATTACCGCACTCACGATACAAAACGCAGTCACCGCCTGGTTATGATCGGTGGATGTGGATTCGAGCGCAGTCGCAGCAGCCCCGGCATTCGAGCAGTAAGCCGGCATTTGCGCTCCCAGGAAAGTCTGATGTACCGACCCTCGAAGCCTACTGACACGCTAATACTGTATCAGTTCACACACCATTGGCGGCTTGGCACCTACTGTTGACGGCTACTAATATCACTCACCAAATTTCAGCCAAAGATGTCACTGCGTTTGAAACTCGAAGTTATTATCAAAACTATTTTAAAAATTATTGTCACAGGTGGTTTTAGGGATGCACATACGAACTTGAACTCATATTCCCCCCAGGGTACCTTCACAAGAAATTTCAGTGCGCTAGCCCTCTTATTTCGAAAGTTATCAGGTATGTTAATAGACAGACACACAGACATGACCCGCGGCAATAGGCTCACTGATGCTTGAGTCAGTGGGCCTAAAAAGCGCAAGTGCCGGAAGCGTAAACGCCGGTAAACCGTTCGAGCGAGCAACAGTCGGTCCATCTTCGGCGCGGTTGAATGCACGTTGGCGGACACGTGTCGGCGCACGTCTTCGGAACTTCGTGCTTAGAGCAGTCGCTGTGCACAAAAGTGAGGATACCGTTTATACTTTACTCTCGATAAGAAAAATGCCCTCCTGACTTGCGAACAACCTCGATCACTTCGAGGTAGTCGACCTGCGATAAACAGTGCTGCAGTGATCAAAACAAGCGCGATCATCTTGATCTTCGACAGCCGATGCGATCAACGTTCGTCGTCAGAGTGCCCAGAATGTCCAACTTTGATCGATGGAAATCGACTGATCTTGATCCAAGCAACAGCGAAAGCGCATGACAGCGTGGCGAAAACAGGCTTTTGCAGCTGCAGCTTTTGTCGTTCCTGGGTGTGTCTCTGTCTTACTCAACGGCGTTTGGTTGGAGCCTAGAGATAGAATATAGGGACTAGATTAACTAATAGATCGTAGAAAAGCGACCTCGCGTGTGAGTAACAATAGCCCTCACGGGTGCCTGCTTTCTCGCCGACGGGTCGTCGATCATATAATTGCGAGCAGGGCGCCGACCCAAGGCTACCATTGACAATACCAACCATATTGCAGAAAAGCTGAAGAATTGCTAAAATGAACGAAAAAAAAACAAAAAAACAGCATAATTAGAGCGAGTGCGATACAGAGCTTCATTTCAAAGAAACGATCCTCGACCAAAACGACGTCGTCGCTCATAGTCCCACGTACACCTATAAGCCATGGGATGCCACGACATCTCGTCTTTTCGTGTGCGCTTTTCTTGGCATGTTCTCCCTTCTCTGGCCTAAGTAGAAGTTTGGCGCTATTAAGTCGGGCAATGAGTCTTATCCTCAGCGGTTTGACGTGGAAGCACATGCTGTGTTTTATCGAGAACGTCATCATCTACTCAAACGATCTCGAGAAACACTGCGAGCATTTGTCGATTGTACTTCAGCGTCTCATGGAATCAGGAATCAAGCTTCGTCTCAACAAGTGCCGATTCTTTCAAGACGAGCTGCTCTTTCTCGACTTCAAAGTTTTGAAGGCTGATCTCAGTCCAGCACTTGAGACGATCGAGAAGATTCAGAGTTGGCCGTCTCCGAAGTCTCCGAACGACACCTCGATAAGATCAACGCGTTGCAACGATTTCTCGGCTTCTGCAACTTTCTTTGTCGGTTCATCTCCGAGTATTCGGCCATCGCAGCACCGCTGACAGCTCTGCTCCACAACAACGCAGCCTTCCACTGGAACGAAGACTGCGATCGAGCTTTCAACAAGCTGAAGCATCGGTTGATCAACGCTCCAGCACTGGCATTTCCGAACTTCAATAAGAGCTTCATGCTCTGCACCCATGCTTCCGATCTTGCACTCTCGGGTGTCCTGATGCAAGCGAACGATGAGGGCCGGCTGCACCCTCTGGCGTACGGCAGCAAGAAGTTGACGCCTACACAAAGCAAGCACCTTGTCATTGAGCGCGAAGCGATGGCGAGCTCGACCTTCTTGAAAGAGTCTGATACATGATCTACGGGCAGCACGTGTTCGTAGTTACCGATCACCAGCCGTTACTGTTCATCATCAAGAATCGTCAGCCGGATACACTGCATTTGCCGCATCTATCGAAGTGGGCACTCAGCACTATCGGAGACAAGAACGTCGAGTTGCGATTCGTTCCGGGAAAGCAGAATATCCTCGCTAATGTTCTGACTCGCGTCGACGCGGATTTCCCCAACGAGTCGGATCTGCATGAGCCAGTCAGCTTGGTATACGCAGTTTCGACGAAAGAGATCGACAGTCCAACTGACACTGCTCAGGTTTCCGAAGATGCAGTGCAGCGCGTTGTTGAAGAAGTTTGAAAGGCTCAACTCGAGAACGACGAGCAAGTCCAGCTCTACGCGTGCTTCACTGAAGATCGACTTCCTGATGACGTGAGCCAGGCTAAGTGAGTGCTTCTACGATCATGGAATTGTGCACTAATCAACAACACGATCGTCGAATCGTCGAAGTCAACTAACATAATCCGGCTACAACGCGCATCGTTGTTGCGAAATCGAAGGTGCAAGCGGTTTTCCAGTTGATGCGCGATACTCAGATCTTGAAGCACTGCTTCGCCAGCACGTCGTGGCGTTCTTCGACCGCGACACTTTGGAGTCGCTTTCCCGTGCTCAGTGCACTCCACCGTCGTCGACGTCGTATCGATGTCGACGTATCGATACGTAAGATAGGTAAAATGTTCAACCTGCTACAATGAAATTTTGCCGCGAGCGCAAGGTTGTGTTCACTGCGTACATACAGTGCGTGTAATAGCATGCATTGTGTCTGTCATGCCAAAAAACGATGATACTAAATTGTGGTTTGCGACTGGCTGGTTTTCGAGTTTGTGTCGATGACATGGCGAACAGCTAGCGGGTGATAGCCGCTTGGTCGCAAATGTACTGCGCCAAAGCCTATTCGACAATATAGCACTGAGTGCTACTCACCCGTCGACTCACACTATAATATTCACAGTAATACTTTTTCGTGTGCACTGGAATAAACGCAAAATGTATCAAACCTAAATATCCCATTGTAGATATTCTATAAGCAGACAAGTCAAGTCGGCAAAGCCGAAAAGGCATCTGGCATAAAGCACAAAAAGCGATCAGTGGTTTTGGACGCAAGAGACACATTGGAACACAAGTCCTCCGTATAGTGAGTTCTGTAGAAACCGATGTTTTTCCTCGCTTTCCTGCCGATATTTTTTTGTTCGGGTGAGAGATTGCCCCCCCCCCCGAACCCCCTTCTACTGGCTAGTTGCCGCCCACAATTGGCGAATTCGCGCCTACCATTCGCGACTTGTCGCCTACCATTGGTAAGTTGGCGGTATGTCATCTGTGCTCCTTACACCGCCCGGCAACTTTTTGTCGAGGGGAAGACTATTTTCCAAACAGTTAGCATCCTTTTTTCGCTCGCTCTTAGCCGGATGCAACAATAAGGTGAATGCAGATAGATGATTACAAACAGCAATTGTTTTACAGTTCCAAAATTAGATAGTTTAGAGCCCGAGTTTGACCACATACTCGGCCCGTTTCTTTGTCCGTATTTAGAGGTCAGGACATGTCGCGCTTCGCCCTTCAGTAGATGCTCGTCTTGTGCACAATCGTTGCATCGACGAGATATAAGACTAGGTCGAAGACCATAAAGAACTAAAAGGAGTGAAGCTGCTTTTGACGGAATACGAATCCGATTATCTGCGCGAACTATTTATCAAACGGGAACCGGAACTAACCGTAGCGGCCACCCAAGAGTTGACTTGGTAAAACGGAATCGTCGAGTATCCGGTCGAGTACCAGCCCTCCAGACAAGCGCAAAGTAGACAAATCGCGGCAGAGACAAGTGCCCAGATAATCTCCTAGAATAACACGAGCAAGCTACAGTAATGACGAAGCGAGTCAAATAAAGAAAGCCGCTCACGAGCTTGAATCGTCGATTACGCATAATCGCTGCAGCGACGGCCATCACGATCGACGAGATGCACATGAAGAGGCAAAGGATGAAGACGAAGTAGTTGCCCGAAAGAGTGCTACTGCCCGACGACCACATCGTGATATCAAAATTTGCGCAGTAGCTGTAACCGGCCTAACTCGCCAGAGGGAGATTAATCGGAAAAGCACGCTCATATTTTCTTCACCGACTTACCATGAAAGACATACAGGCGCCCGCACCCGAAGCGACAAGCGCAAAGATGACGAGCATCGTTCCCTAGAAAAATCGCCCGCAGTCGTACGCAAACTACTAAAGCAAATGGCTTTTACAGCTTGAAGTAGCCGAAGGATAAAGATCGGCACTCGAACGCCGCCTTGCGTCGCCACAACCATTTTTTCTCGATTCCTCCAGCAGAGGGACGCTCGAACAAGCTCTACGGAACGTCCAACGCAGACGAGAGTCTCCGAGATGAGGCCCGCAAAGAAACACTTGACGAAGCGAATGAATCCATGCATGCAGAGATCGTTGATGGAAGACGCAAAACTTTGTTGGTAACGCCTCTTTTGTTTCTGAGCACTATGACAACTAAATGGTGAGAACCTCGCGAAATTATCGAATAAGTTGAGCAAGTAGGACTGGTGAATAATTGACGAGCAGAGTCGAGAAGTCGCAGTGACGAAGGCAGAAATGACCAGCGACCAATGCAGTCGACGTGCCTCGAAATGGTACGTGGTCACCTCGCTTACAGCGATATCTTCTGTCTGTTCGGTTGATGAAGCGTTTGGTGTCTACACGTAATTCAATGTGTCAAACACCATGCAAGCAGCAAGCTTGATACTTGCTGCTCACGCAGCACACAGTGGCAAAACGCGACGAGTTATCAATAAACTCCATGACGACTCATGCAATTAACACAGGGATGTTGGCGGTGGAAGTACGGAAAATTAGCAACACGTGGGGTGAATACGGCGGAGACGTACACAATCTATGACGTCACGTCAACTGTTTAGATCCTCGTGACTGATATAGCGCATCAACATACTAGGCAATCTCTTCGGTCATGTTAGCAGCCTCGTCCTCACGGCATATATGCATGCGCACAACTATCCGCCACTCAGGTCTGGGCTTAGCCTAAGGCTTAACCTTAGCCTAAAAATAAAGGATTTTACGCAAATAAAAATGATTTTAAAATAAAGAACTAAAAAATAAAGAATTAAAAATAAAAGACAGGACTAAAAATAAAATCCTCTAAACTAGAAGAGTGCCGACGAAGCCACTAAAATCGGTCTACTTTCGAATTCTCACTCGTTTATCGATCTGTATTCTAGAGATCAGTACGCATGTACAGTACATAAACTTCCTGCTTTTGGTCACTTCCACAGGAGCACAAGAAAAACAAATAAAAACCAGTGCAGTCGGTTTATTTTTCAGCACAAACCGCTGCACGACTTGTACACATACAGAAAACAGTGCGTACAATCAAAACAAACAAACACAGCCAGCTTCAAAAAAGAAGCCCGATTGTCACCCAGTGCGTGTCTGCAGCTCTGCCCAAAACAATACCGTCTCCACCCACAGCAACAAGAGTGCGCTCATCTTTGATATAAACGAATTGAATTATTCT
>JAQGBB010000987.1:0-15375 GCA_034691745.1 Prismatolaimus dolichurus
CACACGCGCGCGTCAGTGACCCTAATAAGCCCTCAATCTACCTTGTTTGCTTCGAGTAAGGTGAGCTGCAGGTCGTCTTTATCCAGCCTTGTACGGAACTCAACCACTTGCGACAAGTCGCACTGGCCCTGTACACCACCGTCATCGAAGTTCTAGAACGAGACGACCAGCAGAATCTCAGCTAAGCGGCAGCTACGTAGTATGCACAGAACGACCCGTGCAAACTGATGTCACTCTTCTTACCTACCTTATCCTCGTCCAATCAAGCTCTAGATTTGAGAATGCTACAGCACGAGCTTTCTTTTCCGTTTACCCTTGCGCTGTACAGGTAGAGAAGCGAGTTGTGCAGAACGGCGTCTCAGCGAAGGACTCCATCTCCGATGTGGCTGCACTGAACTTGGATCGGACCAACTTTCACGTCAGGACTGAAGTGACTTCGGTCCAGAAGATGCATGTCTTGACGACGCTGTAACGCAACAAAGCACACACAGTTACGTATTGGTGAAACTGACCTGTTGCCAGTGCGTACGTCTGTTACGTGTACGTACCTTTGCTTTTCCACCGAATAGCTCAAGGCTGCAAAGTGTAAAACGTGCACGTATAAGCAAGGAGCATCGCATCTTGAGACGACGAAGCCCCAAGCTTAACTTCATTGCCCACTGCTTACCATGAGTCCATCTTTCAGAGCAGTTTTGAATGACGAGTGATGACAACGAGTACGAGTGTGATCGTTCGTCGATTGTCGGCTGTACGAACTGCGTGGTCTGCCGAGCAAATCGCGAAAACGGACAAGTTTTTTCTCTCACTCGAATCCGCTTATTCATAATTCGATAATTTAATTCAGAACCCAGCGTAGCGATCCAATGTGCTATAAGAATTTGAGCAATGTAAGCAAGTAAACTTCGCACGCAACATGGCCGCGCCCATCTACGCAGTCAATTGATTTGAGAGATTCATGGGGCCTGGCCATGGTATTCGTATACACAAAAGGCGCGAAAAACAAAAATACAAGTGGACGAATTCTGACCCTAAAGGAAGAACAGAAGCTTGGTTCAAACCAGGACAAAAACATGCTACCTATAGCAATCTGTGGGAAGTAGCCAATAAAGGAGCTGTTTTGATTATGGTGTCCTATGGAGCATTTTGGCTCACTTTGCAAATTGCGGGCTGTTTTCCTTCGAAGTCCGCGAAAATTACAGCTTTCCTACACGTTCTACGTATAATTTGTTAGTGTTACATGTGATTCGTAACGTTCAACAGGGATTCAACCATAATTTCAGCGCATTCAACACATCTGGGATTTATGTATATTTGCATCGCACTCATGTCTGCTATATCTGCATTCCACATATCTGGAAATGGATTTGGAATGAAGCTCAATAATCATATTTTTCAGTTTTTCCTTGATGTTTTGAATGCTGATGGTGTTGCATCTCATTTTCGCTTATACAAGGTGCAACATACGGTCGACGGCATGACGCACTCTTTTGTGCGAAAAAAGATCAAGAATCAAACGTAGACTTGGTAAGCGTGAGACGACACTATTTGATCTTTCCCAGCTTTTGGTTAGCTGCATAAGGTATGCATAATTGTAGTGCATTTTTTGCGCGCTGATGTTGTTGACCAGCAAAACGTTGATTTGTCGTAACGTTTTGAGCAGAATAGCATTGGCATGGCACAGGCTCCGGATTCATACGCTAAGTATACATGCATGACACTTGTAGTAAGCATCAAGCTCAAGCTTCTGATTACAGTCAGGAAATGCCATATTTGAGTGCATAAATCGACTCGTCGGATATAGTTTTCATCGCTTATATGTGTTACCGGCAATGCCTGAAGTTGGGGCAGGCATTACTGGAAATATATGTTGGAAGATATGATTTTGCAAGTAGCGTAATTTGCATACCCGGAGCCTTGACTAGTTTAAAATATATTGGTTGATTTCAAAAATCATAGTCAAACTCCGACTCACGCTCAGACTGAAATAAGCCGGCTGTTTATCAGATATTTCCAACAATGCCTGCCCAAACTTAGGCATTGGTGGCAATGCCGGATTTCCAGCATTGCCGGTGAGATATGTATGTATTCGCATACAGTACATATGTACTGTACTGATCATATATGTTCTACATGTATGTGTTCTGTGGCATTATTGACCCTCTCGAGCTGCTGCACTCATGAGGCTGTGGGACAAAGAAAGCTACTAGAACCCTGCGTTTTTTCCTTCACACACACAGACTGCGCACGCAAGTACAAGTATCTATCTAGGTATGTAATAATACGTGATGAAATAGTTGGCACTGGTTGTGAACAAAGCAACCGGTTGTGAATGGTGGCTTTTTTGCGAAAAGGCAGGCAAGCAGGGCCAGACTTTTTTCGTTCGTTTCGCGTGCATAGTTTGTGCGACGGAACTGAGGAAGGAAAGAAGGCGGCAGGCAGGCAGCAACTGAGTTGGTGCGACGACGAGAGAGGGCAAGCAGGCAGGCAGGATGCGCGCGAGCTGGTTGTTTTTTTTTTCTCTGTACATATGGGTGGATACACGGGCTCACAGCAGCTCGTCGGCCTTCTTGTCTTGTGTGCAACAAAACAAAACTGCTTGGCTCTTTCGGGCGAGCACGCGAGAGGGAGCGAATGAGGCCACCAGATTTTGGCTCGTCGTTCCTTTCGCTGGTTGGCTCGTCTTTCTCCTTCTCGTCGTCACACATGAAAGTTATTTGCTGCCGCTGTTGAGCGCGAAGGAAAAAACCGAAAGAATGACTCGACTAAAGAGTATGCTATTTTTCTTTCACATTGCACACACGTAGCTCGTGAGCTTACGTTATCGCTTTTAGCAGCGCGGCTGATCAGCCGGCAGCGGCCCTCCTTGCCGTTTTTTACACCGAAATGCCCAAAATGCGTTCCAACGCCGACGAGCGGCTAACATGTGTAATACTCTTAAACCCACTTCCTTAAACGTTTTGCCTTCATTTTTTGCGCTTTGTTTGCTTCTATCCATGCGAGCTGTCTGGCTCGCAGAAGCCGTTTTGCTATCCCATCGAGTCTGGAGTGAGCTGCCACTGCCAGCTGTTTGTTATGTGTGCGTAGAATGTGCGCTCTGCTTGTGAATGTGCGATGGATCCGTTGTGGCCCATAAAAATAATATTGCTTTTTATGCGCCTTTTTTCTCGCCACTTTCAGGCGTGACGTGCGTCTACAACGTGCAGTATTCCAGTCGAGCACCTGTTTGTTCTCTGTTGGCGAAGCGGAATTGCTGTAAAAAGCGATCTGCAAGAGCTCGTTTATCGATCTCCCAATTTATTGAGTCATTTTCGACGTGCGATCGTCGCCGGAATTGAGCCGGCCGACGGACTCTTTGCACGATCGCTAGTTGGTGGCTTCTGTTCGTCCTTTGGAAGGATGAAGAAGAAGCGTCACGTGAATTCAAATCATTCTTCATCTCGTTCTTCTTCGTGCTTCGTATCCACGTTTGCCGCTAAAAGCGAACGCGTTCGTCTCCGCGACGATGGTCGTGGATTCGCCAGTGGCGGCGCCGAGAAAGACCGTGCGGTCGCACTGGCCGCGTTTCTTCTCGATGAGCAGCTATTCACACTGCACACTTCGTCGCTTCGGCGCTAGTTTCCTCCTCGCTCTCTGCATTGGCGTCCTTTTCGCCGGTAAGCGGTTCCACCGGAACTAGGCAGGCAAGACGGAGTGATTGTGCGCATGCTTAGTCGGCAGGATGGGTTCCCATTTCTCTGTCTACTTGCTTCACAGTAGCGAGATCCGCAGTATATAGTACATGTGCAGACCGGCGGAACCCCCTTTTTGCCTTGCGGGATGTGCCTTAAGCGACGTTGTAGATCCGCCTTTGCCCATCTCTGTTAACGGCGGTCAGTAGATGGCGTTTGACGATGATTAATGTTGGTGTGCAGATGTAGCGGCTGCGTCCGCGTCGTCGGGAGCCGGTCGACTTCGGTTTCTCGCAGAGCCAGCGGCGACTACCGTCGCTGTGCTCGTCGGTGCGAGCGTCGATCTCGGACCATGCGAGGGCACCGGCGGTGGCGTTATTCGCCGGACGTGGTTGCATAATGACTCGAGGGTCGTCCTCGACGCCGACGGTGAGTTGCAGATGGGTCAGCATCGCATGCATAGGTTTGTTATTTGATTTGCTTTCGGTAGGCGGCAGTGGCGAGGCTGGTCGCATTGCTGAACGCTTCGACGGCGGACTGACGATCACGCATGTGGAGCCAGCCGATCAGGGATACTACGCGTGCATGCTCACTGCTGGACATGCTCCTTCGGCTGATGTCGCCCTCGAACAGCTGGAAGCCCCCAGTCTGCTTAGTGCTCGGCAGCGGCTGCTCATCGCAGGTTAGTCCGCGCACAGGCTACTTCCTAATTCCTTGCAACTACAAAGTGTGTGGCTGCACATCGCACATGTGTAAGGCCGTCCTGTCTTCGGCATGTGGTGCTACTGCAGGGAATGCATATGAAAGGGTGGTGCAAACGAGTCGGACGGTGTTTCAGTTACGATTAGACCTACTCGTGCTAAACTGTTTTACACTTGTATTGTGTGTGACTGTACTGATGCGTGCGATGAGACTGGCTGTCCGTTTGACGTTCTCGAAACGGATGCACGCACCCCGCAGTACAATTAATTCATTGTACGTAGGCGCGTGTCGTGGGAGCGTTGAGAGGAGTGATAGACAGCATTGAAGGCAAATTTGCTTCCTTGTTGCCTCGCTTGGGCTAGCGCTTTTTCAACTCTGGCGTCGCAGGAACACCTGCTTTTATAAGCTGGCCGACGATTCTGAATCAGGTGCTTGGCCGGCTGAGCAGAATCCATCGGTCAGGTGTTAGTTTGGGTTGTCTGTCCTGCAAAGTTGCCCAAGTAGCGGGGTTTGCTCCCTCCGCAGTTCAATGAGGTGAGTCGTGGAATTCGGCACGCACAACCTCAGTGGGTTTGTCGTCATGTCCGGTTGTTCGAAGTGGCTAGGTCGCTGCGACGGGCAGCGATAGTAATGAGAACGAGTCGCGCCGGCTCCGCGGTTTTTTGGCAGCTAGCTGCGCGTATTGATTATCTCTATATGGCCGGGTCATAGACGACGCACGAGTATGAGCAGGCGAGAGCTTGTGAGGAACGACACGCGTGCGTTTCATGCATGGCTAGAAGGCTACGTGCTTAAGCAGAACAAGAGGGTGTTTTTTACGTCTTTAAGCTGCGAGACCGCATTGATGGCTATGGCCGGCTTGTAGTGCAGCTGGTTCGCTTTACGTGACTGAGTAGCCAGACTCGGCCTGTCTAGCCACTCACGCTCGTCCCTCGGTCGGTCAGGAAAGGCGTGCACTTAGATGGACGTTGGGTGCAATTTACTGTAGTACTTTGCTTGACACCCAGATGTATTGTACGTTCTCGCATAGTAAACGAACCCCTCCCTTGATCGCTGAGATATAACTGCTGCTCCTGCGCGTTCGTGTACAGTGGTAGCCCAACGGAGTAGGCTGTGTTGCAGTGGTTGAAGGTCCTTATCAGCATCGACCAGCTGTTTAGTTGTAGCTGACATAGCGCTGTGCGCTCGATGTGCTAACTGTCAGGACTGCTTGTTGCGCGCAGATACGTTCGTGCGACGCGCGTGAGCAGGGAAAGCGAAAGTAGCAGTACTAGTGAGTACTTTGTTCTGTTATCTCAGTAAATACGTTGAATCTTGATCCAAAATCTGTCCAAAGGGGCTTTGTCGGGCTTTATGTATGTGTACACGTGCACAAGCATGTGTGCGCGGCATGTGCTCAGGGCCTTCCATTGACCATGATGTAGGGCGGCTCGTTGTCTTGGCGTTTGTGCGCATGGCGGTTTGTTTTTCTTCCAAGTCTTTCGGGAGACATTTTCGGGTTTCAAAGTATCACACGTTTTTATGTGCGGTACACATTGCTGCTGTCGTGAATCCGGTTTTGTCGATACTGCGTCCGATAGGGGCAAGAGGCTGTAACTAGGTTTCTTTTGCGACAATGTGATAGTCTGTCTGTCTATTCCCCTCTCGTCTCACGCGTTGCGCCTCCTTTTTTGTCGTATGAGTGCCGCCAATGTGGCATGGCTGCGAACCCCTCTTTCTGGCTGTAAAAACTTTTTCCTTCTGGCTACAACGACAGATGGTTGACGACGTTGCGACACGGCGAGAATTAGACGTTGGAGAGATTGAACGACGCGGCTCTTCATGCGAGCGCATAAACTGCTCGTGTCTAAACGCCATTACCGTATTACTGGGGATCTTGCATGTGCGTAGGTCAGACGTGTATCTGTGTAGTTCTTCAGCTATGCGATGCATGCGAACAAGCAGGCGTGGATCATCAGACAATAGCGGCGATAGAGAGAGCTCAGGATCTGTCTAAGATCTGAAGTGCTGTTTGTGAAACTTGCGTTTGCTTGCGTCTATTACCTTATTAGGCCGGTTTTGCCCACCTAACACATGTAAATGAGTGAGGTGCATTAGGTAGACCGCACGACTGGATGAGTTTGGTGGATGCATGTTTTTCTCCGTCGAGAAAGCCGTGGGCGATGTTTTCTTTCTTCTGCGAGATGAGCACTAAGGGCGCGTGCACGTATGCCTGATGCAGCGCCGGGCGTGTTGTACGTACACGTATTTGTACTAATAAAGATAACAAGAGGAAGGCCGCGCAGCAGCTTGGAGAGCACAGGCAGATGAGATTGGCTGGCAGAGCTGACGGCATCTCACGGAGCTCGGCTTGTTGTTTTTTGTTAATTAAGCGCCCTTTGGAAGCGTTGCAAGCCTGCACATCCATCCGCTGCCGTGAGTGATCGTCTTGCTTGTCTCCTGTCAGCTTCGCTGCGGCCGGGGCTGAACCGATGTCAGCATGGCGATGCTCTCGCATAGAGCACTGAGGAAAGGAGGACCTTGTTGAAAGGATAGGATAGGGTAACAATTTAGACGTTCAATGTGCAGCTTTATTGTAGCGCGAGTTTAAGCGCCACATGTTTGGTCAATTGCTAATACAGTACGTTCGCTCTATCTGTTGCACAATTTCTTCCTTGGCGAAGACTTCTATGGGAGCATGATGGAGTCTAGTGTACAGAATCTTACGCGATTGCCTCACCAGCTAGCTTGTTTCAGCTTTGCCTGGCTGGTCGGAAGAACCGGCGGACATTTCCGCGCTTGCACCTGGCAGCACAGCGCGTTTCGCGTGCGTCGTGAAGGCCAACACCGTGCCGCGACCGTCGTTCACGTGGACGTTTAACGGGTTACCGCTTAATGCGAACTCCTCAAAGTATGCGTGTTTGTATCGACCCCCCCGGCATAGTGTACACTGTTTTCAAGCGTGACTGCTCATTTGTTCAGATATTTCACTCTCAATGATTCGGGTATTTTGCACGTTTTTGACGTGGACGCGGCCGACAGTGGTCTTTATCGGTGCACGGCGAGAAATCTGGCGGGAAGCTTGCATTCTCGTAATGCGTCGCTGACGGTGGCGCAAACTGGCAGTTCGAAATGTGCGTTCAGTAGGGCGTGTATATACGTATGTAGCAGTCGTTTATCAAAGAAGACTAGGACAGAAATTCATTGCTTTTTACAGTAAGCTTGAAAGGCCGACGCGTCGTACCGTCGGTGAACGTTTCGTTCCCGGTGGCGTCGACGGCTTTTCTCGAATGCTTTGGCGCCGTTGGCCAAATATGGCCTTTGGCGTCGGCCGACGACGACTTGAAGTGGACGAAGCTTGGCAAAGGTTTTTTTTCATTCTTATCTCGTTGATGACTGCTCACGGTGGCTTCTTGCAGACTTGTACAAACCGCTTAACACTCAGAGGCATTCACTTGTTGGCTCGACACTGCTTGTTCGAAATTTACAGATCGCTGATGCGGGACGATATGTTTGTACGAAGAATTTGAAAGAGATCGTTTCTTTTGTCAATCTTGTTGTTCAACGTGAGTTCTATGTACAGTACGTACTGTGTATATACAGTGTACTGTACGATATTTTGCACAAGATGTCTCTGGGTTTTGAGGCGAGGAAGTTTATTTGCTAGTGTGAATTGAACGATTATTTGTGGACCGACGGGTCGATAACGGGTGGACCGACTCGTACTAACTTTAGATGTGTTCCCTACGTATATTGTATTCGTTTTGTCCATTTGGCTGGCACGCTATGCTTTCTGGTTTGACGGCTAGATTATTTGTTTAGATGCACCGTTGCGCGAGATGCGCGAGCCACCTGTTGATCAGCGACATCGCAACGGCGAAACGGCACGATTTCATTGCAGGTGCGGTTTGCATATGCACAGTGTTATGCGATAGATCGTATAGGGGCCGTACATTTATGGCGTCACGGTTTGGGGGGGAGGGGACGTGTTATAAGTATAGCAAAAACCGTGACGAGGGGGAGGGGGGTCCGAAAAGTCAACTTTTCCGTGACGTCATAAATGTACGACCCCATACGCGAGTAGTTGAAAGCATTTTGCAAAATACGAGCATCTGCAGTTTGCGTTGGGGGCTACTGGGTCATGCCGCAGTTGTAACTGTCGTAACATACTTTCACTGCGTCCGTTTTATTTCTCGTCTCTTCGTAACGACTTGCGGCGTTAGAAACTTGTGAAAAAGCTGTCTTGTCCGACGACGTCCGCTGTCTTAAGCAGCGATTTGTGTCCGTTCTAGTGTGACTGCCGAACCGGTGCCGGAAATTACGTGGTTTCGCAATGGTCGGCGCTTGATTGAAGGCGGTCGAGTCAAGGTGTGTGCTGGATTCACAAGTCGATTTCTAATGTTTTCTTTATTGTCCTGGCCATGTCGGTCGCATCTATGTGCTTGCATTGTTCACTTTCCTCGCTTTAATTAGACGTTTCCACCGCAGTCCGAACGACCGGCAAAGAGTCAACCACCATCGAGTAGCGAAGTGTTTCATAAGCGCGATTTGGTACGCATTGTTTGTATGCACTGTACGTACAGTACGTGTACTTGGGTAAAATGTAAAATAATGTGTACAGTACGTAGTTTTTGAGGCACGGTAGAGAAAGTGGACGTTTTAGGTCATTTCTAATGTCCAACCAGAAGATGCTGCCATCTATCAATGCATTGCTGGAAACGATCTCGGAGAAGTCACTGCTGCGGCGCAACTTTCATTTCGAAAAGGTCCGTACACGTGTGCATCTATCGCTTGAGCTAGAGTTCGTTAGTTCAAACCGGCTTAGATTAACTGATGAATATTTTGAACGTTCACGTTTTAATAGGTCCGAACGGTCAACCACCGCAGATCGTGTTGGCTGAAGCGACGTCCGATGGACATGTACTTCTCCGGTGGACGGCACCGAATATCTCGACGACTGGTCGTGTTGCGAGTGGGCAGCCACCTATTCTTGCATATATTCTCTACTTCTATGAGACTGCCAGTAAGCTTGTCTCTACCCTCGGGTGCTTTCGATACTTTTCCATTGGGGCCGTACATGTATGACGTCACGGTTTAGGGCGGAGAGGGGTCCGAAAAGTCAACTTTCTGTGACGTCATAAATGTAAGGTCTCATTTGATCAATGGGACTGCTTTGGTTTGTAGGAGGGACGGAGAATTCCGAGGCTGTCACTGACGATGATTGTGTTTATGGTGAAACGTGCGAGTACGTTTGTTGTCATACGGTCGGGTTGAAAGCGTTCGCCAATTATACCTTCTATGTGGCGGCGCTCACACTTGGCAATGAGATTACGGTGCCTTCGCCGAAGATTGTTGTTCGGACTGCTGATGCACGTATGTTTTGGATATTTCACCTGTCGACAAATGGGCCTTGTACCACTACATTGTAGCTGCTCGGGCAAGTCCAACACTGTCTGTACTTGGCCTCAACGAAGGCGGAAGTGTTAATCTCCGTTGGGGTGAACTTCCCGAA
The DNA here is from genome assembly GCA_034691745.1 of Prismatolaimus dolichurus. Classification (NCBI taxonomy): domain Eukaryota; kingdom Metazoa; phylum Nematoda; class Enoplea; order Triplonchida; family Prismatolaimidae; genus Prismatolaimus; species Prismatolaimus dolichurus. The sequence goes on from JAQGBB010000987.1 coordinate 9,862, forward strand.
GCTGCTCTTCGTGGCGAGATTCGCGAATACAGAATTGATTGTCGTAATGATCTGACGGGTGGGATCAAAACTATCGTGGTACCACCTATGTTGCGGGAACAGAAAATACAAGGTTTGTTCGGATGTCGTTGGAGATGGATGTTTCCTGATTTGATCCTTCATTTTGCAGGGCTTCAACAGGGAATTGAATATGCGTTTCGGATTATACCTGTGACGGGAGGGGGACTGCCTGAGAATGTTGATGGGAAGAATTTTCCCTGGATTTCACATCATGTCGCGAGGTTTTCGACCATGACGAGACGTATGTTTTTTTAATTAATTTTTGTTTTTTTTTTTAATTTTTTTTATTTTTAATTTTTTTTAAGTTTTTTTTCTTTACTCTTTTTTTCGATGTAGGCCTTCCAGCACCGGAACTGACTGAACTATCTGTGCTGAATTCATCGGCGATCCGCATCGGGTGGTTAGCCCCATCGCCAGTGCGAAACACTGCCGAACGGACGAAGGCGTTTCGGCTTTCGATCAAGCAGTTGTCGGGCTCGACGGCACGTCGGATGGTCGATGTGGCGCCGGATGCGACTTCGACGTTGGTTACTGGCTTGCATCCAGGTGCACAGTACGAGTTGACACTCTTCGCGATCAGTCCTGACGATTCGGAAGGTCTTAGGTATGTGCCCGACAATTGGCTGAGATTACGTGCGTGACGTCATGTATTGTTGTACTTTGCTGTAGTACCACACGGACTATCGAGATGAATGCCCCGGGAAGTGTTCTGTCTAGCAACGCTGTTACAGACGACAGTCGAGCATTAGATTCACCGAAAGTTGAACCTCCGGAGACATTACATTGCAGGTATAAAAGGCAGGCACTAGATCTGCATGCCGTTGGATATATGCGAGGTGTTTACTCTGGTTTCTCTTCCAGCCCGTTGGTGAACTCGCAACTGCAAGTGACGTGGAGAGTACCGATTAGTTCGCGAGATATTGTTCGCTATCGGGTTCGCTATAGTCTTCTTCCGCGTGATGTCGAGACTGATGTGTTGAATGCTTCGAGTGTCGCCTATGTGGATGTTAGTGAACCGGTTTTTAACGCGCAGAGACTCGAGCCTGGAAGGAGTTACTCGTTTGCTGTCAAGTCTTTTGACAGGTATGCGATGTTCGGGCAGATTATCGATTGATTGTTATTTTGAATGTTTACTTAGGTTCGATTTTGATGGACCTTACAGTGCTGAACAGGTGTGCACCACACCGGAGAAAGTAGCGTCGGAACCCCTCGATTTGACTGTGAGAGAAGTTCGCACGGACGCTAATGATGATACGGCTCGTGTTGCCACTTTGGCGTCGTGGCTTCCACCGCTTTATCCCAACGGTGTTGTTCTCTCCTATTCGCTGTTTTTCACCGAAATTCGCGATACTCGAGGTGCTTTGCCATCGAGCAAACAGTGGAGTCGTTTGATTAAAGTTGACGGTATGTGCAGATGCTTTGTTTGCTGATGCAGTCAGTTTCCCTATCTTTGTTTAGGGAATGAAACGAGCGCTGAAGTCGAGTTTGATATCGAAGCTGTTGGCAAGGACTTCATGTTCGTTGTTGTTGCAAGTAATCAGTGTGATCTAGTGTGCGGTGTTGAACGATTTGTTTAATGCCGATCTTGTTAAGCTAATGCGGCGGGCGATGGAAAACTTTCGAATCGTTTCGAACTTCGTCTAAGAGGATTGGGATTGGCAGTGACGTTGTCGCGTGTCGCGACGGCAACACCGGCGGGGATGTCGTCGTCGTCGCGCGCGTCTGTTGTGGTTGTGGTGCAGCCGTCGTATACGGAAGGAATTGTCGTCGGGGGATGCATTGCTTTTGTTTGCATTGTTTGTTGTCTGCTTTTTCTTCTTTGTCGAAACAGGTATTTCAGTATGTACGATGTATGTGTGTGGGTGTTTGACGAAATTTTACGTACAGTACGTATTGACATTGTACGGTACGTACAGTACGTACTGACATTGTACGGTACGTACAGTACGTACTGACATTGTACGGTACGTACAGTACGTACGATGAGCGCAATGGTTTGTTTTTGCGAAACTTTTATTTATGATTTTGTAGGTTTGGTCGTGCATGTCCGTTGTTGCGCCAGACCCGCTACGTACACTATAACGGCTTCGTTAATGGCAACGCTGGCGGTGGCACGACACTGCTCGCTGAGACAGGCCCGAAAGTGACGAACGGACATGTGCCTACGACAGGCGTTCAGTTTCTGAGCAATGGACATCACCCACTTGCGACGACGATCGAACTTCAGGAAATTCAAGGCTTGTTGCCTCCTGGTGATGGCAAACTCATCGCGACAGTTGCGGCAGATGCACCTGACGCTAAGGTGATGACAGATTGAGGAGCGATAATCGAGCATGACTGGACGCTCTTGTAAGTGTCGCCGATTTTCTTGCAGGGAGGTGATAGAGCGAATGCTTCACGACGTTTGGCGGCGAAGACTGGCGGGACGATCCCCGTCGCGGCTCCTGCTGGTGAAGCATGCTCCATGCCGTCATCGGTAGGTACGAGTTGGACTATCGGGTGATAAAGAAAGCGAGTATCTCGAATCGAACTGTTGACCAAACTGAACGCTTGTTAATATGAACGAGCGTGACGTCATATGTGTACTGTATGTACGGTGGTGGTGCGATGTTTTTCTTTTACGTGCATGTTTTAGACGGACCTCGTTCTCAAGTTTTATTTGAAAGGGACTTTATTTTTAGTCTTTTCATCCAGACGAGACTCGCATCGCACCGTTTACATTGTCGCAATTGAGCGTCGTGATTGAGAATGACAATGCCGCCACCGAAAGTCTTTTGCCTCTTGGCGATGCTGAGAACGGAATGGTCGCTGGTAGTTGCAGCGGGGATGAGCGCCGAAGACGTCTTCCACAGAGTCGTCGACGTGCTCAACGGACACCGACGTTGCTGCTTGCGACAACGACGCCTATAAGTGACGAGGACGGTGCTGATGAGACGGATGTTTGCTCGCATAGTAGTCCGGCGAGTTCGTCGATGAATTCGGATGCGAGTTGGGACTCGTTTGCGACACATGATTCGCCGGTGCCGCCGAGGACGGGACCCGTACTTGCTGGCAGGGGACTTCTCCCGTTGCTACATCGGAGACACACGGCGGCGACTGTCGATGAGTCTACGGTTGCAAACACGCGGCGGGATCGGGAGCTGCAGAATAAGCGTGCGGATCGGCGGAGGCAACAACAGCGGAGGCTCTATCTGTCCGACAGTCCGTCGTCGAATGAACACTGCTGCAGTAATAGTAATGAGAGTCGTTGCTCGTGTCCGGCCGCGCCGGTCTCTGCGCCGACGTCGGCTGTCGCTTCTGCGGGACTTGTGGTGCTAAGTGGTAGACGACTTCCGCTTTCTTCATCGTCGACGCTGGCGTCGACGGAAGGCAAACAGACACCGTTGGCGGGTGTACGACGCTCGCGGGCACGCTATGGGGCGCCGCTCCACGCCAGTCTTACCGACTCAGGGATCTGCTTTGATGACTCGGTTGCGATAGCGGGTGTGGCAGACGAGCGTGCGACGGCTGGACCGTCGGTTGATGCAGTTGTTGCTGCGTTTGCTGCTGAACTCAATGGGCTTGTTGACAAGGCGAGACCCACGCCACCGAGGCAGTCTGAGGGCGATGAGATGTCGGCAGCGAAGGCGACGATCGGTGGTGCGAACACTGCTGGTGGAGTCGATCCGTCCATGGTGAACAGTCGAGGCGTTCTCAGTTGCTGATCGCTTGATGGCGAGTCTGAGGTAGTTAGGATCGCTGGCTCTCTGGCTCGTCGGTCTGTTCGTGCTGGAATGCCCACCGAGTCGGACGTGGAGGTGCGGTGCTCTGTTTAAGCTCTAGTTTGCGCTTTCTTTCGACCGCTTCCTCCTTTTGGTACGTACTGTACATATGGGCTAGTTTCTGTCGTCTAGTGCGTGTTGAGAATACAAGGTGTCTAGTGCGACTGTTGTGTTTGTGTATTGTACATAGTGGTCCATTCTGTTCATATCCATCGAATCCCCTGAATCATTATAAGGGGTCGTCATCGCCCTCTCGCTGGGCGTCCTGCTATCATCGTTCTGTCTGTTCGTCGGTCATCTCCGCCGTAATGGGGAGACACTACGGGTTTTGCACGACGTGTATCAACTAGTTGTGCGTTACGTCGCTTTGTATTATGCATACACGTTTTAATGTAGTGAGTGAAGAGTGTGTCGCGGTGTGGAAGATCCCGGTGAAGGCGTCGGCGGGTTCTTTCTTGCGTATGCTACATGTAGTTTGTACGTTTCGTTCATTCATACTGGGTGCGCTCGTTTGCGTCTTCGGGTCTTTGTCGGTTGCCTCTTCGTCCATCGCTGATTGCTACTTGGCGCTCTTCTCTGCCTCGTATGCGTACGTTGACTGGAAATGGTGTTCGGTGCGAAACGGCTGCAAGGCGCAAGCACTGACCGACGTGCTGCTACTGCGGTTTCGGCGCCTTCTTTTCATTCGCTCTTCTATGCCTCGAAATTGCGAGTATTCGTGACTTGGCGGGTATTCACCTCAGAGGATATTCATACTATGTTACAGAACTTGTTGTTGACACGTACAGTACGTGCTGTACGAGTGCGTGCATTGAGCAAGGAAAAGGCGTGCTGCGAGATTAGAAGCATTCAGGTGGCTCTGCACATACGTGTATGCGAGATTGTTTGAAAATGTTAATTTAGATAGACTTTTTCCGCTTTTCACTTGATCGGTGCCGGGTTTGGCTGGACAGGTTGACGAGTAAGCGATTTTAATGCAAAGTGTGGTGGGACTGACAGTGTTGGCCGCTATCAGTCACACTACGTAGAAGGGATGATGGCATGTCCGGCGCGCTATACAGTCTCCTTTTTCTCCTTCAAGCTGTAGTGTTAGCTAGACACGTAAAGTTGTCTGTGTTCCGACTGCGTTTGCTGTGTACAGTGTCGTTCGATTTACTTTTGCTTGTTCGTCCTTTCTGAGACTGCTACTGGCCAGTTTTCTACCTCAGTTAGCTGTTCGATGCTTTTCTTCTTTATCGCGTCTTTTTCACGTACAATACGTCTATGTATATAGGACAATACTTCTCAGGGAGACCTGCCGGCAAACTAAGTTTGAAGCGAATGAAGAACGTATAGTGTTAGTTGCGTCGTCGTAGCTGAACTATCGTATCTCTCGCATTTCCGGCTAGTGTCGATGTCTTTGTGCCGTGTCTTTATTCTTAATTGCGGACGTCAACTGTTTTAGTTGTCTATCGTTGGCTTTGCTTTCATTTGTTCGTTATTCGCGTCTCTCACTTGGGTTAGATTACGTAGATCGAGCAACTTGATGGTAGTGTAGCATTGCGCTTATGTTCTCTAGGTACTCTACATGGTCTAGAGCGACGTAATGTGTAGTTGCTCTGTGCTCAGGACTGATGATGGTACTGCACTGAGTCTGCCTGCGTGCTGCTCACCTCTGGGCGGGCCAGTTTCCAGCTGCATAGCTAGCTTGATT
>JAQGBB010000988.1:0-15371 GCA_034691745.1 Prismatolaimus dolichurus
CGCAAAAGTCCGGCGGCATCACGATGTGAAAATCGACGATGACTTTCTCAAAATCTTTCCAACTGGGAAAGAGTACACAGAGGAAAACGATAACGGCATGCGCCCATAAAAACGAGATAATTTTTAGGGTACTAAACCGTTGCAACAAAACGTCGTCGCCGTGGAGAAGAATCGTCATCTTTTTATCTGTGAAGAAAACGAAACTCGCAAGTGACGAACGTTCTCCTTCATTACAAACACAATTCATCTGCACCTCCTTGACCCTTGTCAGCCGGAAGAGCAGCATCAGATGGTGCTGGTTTAATCGTCTTTGTTGTCACTCCAGCGTACGTCATTTTTTCTCCGGCAATTGCCCTCGGTGGCGACTGCTCCTGCGCAAACGTTTGCACCGACTGCTCCTGTTGCCGCTCTGCGTACGGTATTCCACCACTCGGTTGCGGCAGTGGATCTGTTGCAGAAACGTAAAGGGCATATTGTCGGTTCACAAATGCACGACCCCACATATGACGCCGCAGCAAACGTGCGTTATTATAGATCGCAGTTAGGAGTCGCCGACAAAGTCGCGCTAACACTCAACGTACTCTCAACGGGTATTATAGTCGCACGACGCCGCCTAGTAAAATTTCCCCAAAGCAGCATAAACCTATGTTTTCGACCAAAGCGAGTTCAACCGTGACCTTTTTTTAAAAAAGGTTAAAACCTTGCCCAAAACCGGTTTTGGCCCGAAATACAAGATCTGCCACCCACTTGCAGTTACGCCATATGAGAATTTGGACGGGCACCAGATTGCCAACTGAACAACTGAACAAAAACTAGTTTAGTTGGCGAAGTTGCTTTTCCTCAACGATCTGATCTGGGTCAGGAAAACAACTTCGCCAACTAAACTAGTTTTTGTTCAGTTGTTCAGTTGGCGATCTGGTGCCCGTCCAAATTCTCCGCCAGGGAGAATTTTCAGACCAGCTTGTTGCATCTTCTGAAGCACGCAGTGCGAAAGTAATTGCATCTTCTGAAGCACGCAGTGCGAAAGTAATTGCATCTTCTGAAGCACGCAGTGCGAAAGTAAAGATAGCTACTGGGTCGCATGTGAGTGAGTGAGTGAGTGCGTGAGTGAGTTAGTCTGTCCGGACGATAATTTTAGTTTTTCTGAACCGATTTTCAAAATTTCCAAACTAAAATGAATCTACGTAATCTGAGAACGGTCTTTTTGCTACTCTCGGCTCTGTCCGATGCGTGCAGCGATCTCTGTAGTAGGGAAGTGGCCGTTTAAACTTCGACATTTTTTTTCAATCGGCATTCTTCATCGACTGCTAACGATACTTTGAGCTTTAAGCAACGCTACGACCTGTTTTATATATTGTTCGAAAGCTGAAAACAAGGGGAACAACTTTTGTGCACGTCGGACTCAAGCCAACGAGGATGACCAATCGAAAACAACTTTTGAACATTGTGTTGGAAATCGCTTGTGCAATAGCGAAAGTCGCGTAAACGCGTCTAGTTACTATAGAAAGTCCTTTTTGCACCTTCTGAAGCATGCAGTGCAAAAGTAAAGATAGCTATCGGCTCGCATGTGAAAGAGTGAGTCAGACAGTCTGTCCGAACGATAAATTTTGTTTTTCTGTGCCAAATCTCAAAATTCTTTTTGGCGTTTATTCGCCTTGATGTGTTGTTGGTCTCTTCTTTTGAAGATTTCGCTGTCGGATGCTCCCAGCAGTCTCTGTAGTAGGGGCGTGGCCGTTCGGACGTTGACATTTTTTCAGTCGGCATTCCTCATCGGCCGCTAACGATATTTTGAGCTCTAAGCAACGCTGTGACCTGTTTTATATATCGTTCGAAAGTTGAGAACAAGGGGAACAACTTTTGTGCACATCGGACTCAAGCCGACGAGGATAACCAGTTGAAAACAACTTTTGAACATCGCGATATCGTGTTCAAAATTGAAAACGTGTAGACGCAAAGCTAAACGTAAAGCGGTGGCTACGAATTTTCCATTCTCATTTGATATAAATAGACAACCAACTCCGATACCATAGCCAGAAGATGCATTTTTCGACTTTGCCGATTCACTTGTTCTCTACAGATTTCAGTCTTTTCTAATTTGCATCTCATTTCTACAATAGTTTCTAACGATAAGCTATAGTTACATTTGCACGACGGTCGGACTTCTGGTCTTCTGTTTTGATGCAAGACTGTCCGTGATTGCACATCAGTACCATAAACCTGCGTTCGTTTACAATCGAGGCCCAAGCGCAACCCATTATAGCAATCGACATTTTTTATCAAAAACAATGAGAACGAAATCGCTAAAACCAATCAAATAATCCAAGCAAACAAGTCAGAAAAAAACGAACAAAACGGAAAATGACCATACGCCAAAAACAAGGCGGGAGACTCTTCAACAGTATTTGCGGGTGGGTGTAAATGATACAAAATGGCCTTCCGTAAATGGGCATAAATGATACAAAAATTTTAATAAAATGCACCCTTTGAATATGAACTGTATAGATGAAAGCATCAGTTTCTCCTTATTGAGGGAGGCGACGTTTTTAGTGAAAAACGCAAATACAATGAGAATGACGAGACGTAGCCGTGGCAACTGGCGTTCGGAAGTCCGATTCAGATTTTCGAAAATCCCACCGTTCTTTCGATTTCAGTTCCGATTCCGAAAATTTGGGCACGGAAGTCATCGGAATTCGAATTCGGAAAACGGAACTGCTTTGCTCATATTTCCATTTTTCCCTATTTTTTTACAACTTTTCGTCACTTTTGACAAAAAAAAACGGACACGTGGCCTCACCAGCGGCATGCCGCCACCATGCTCCACAAAAGTCGCAACTAAAAATGGCAGAACACGTGCGATTAGCCCAATATTTAAACAGGCAAATTTTATTGTGGGTAACGTTGCTCATTTGGCCACAATTCCGATCCCTATTCCGACTACTTTTTGGCCAATTCAGATTTCGAAATCACAAAAATGTCAATTCCGAATGCTAGTTGAGCTGTTGATATGTTTCCTCGCGCTATTTTCGTTCACTGCACTGAAACTCGGCACAACAATATTGGTGACATGGGCATAGGCGATCAAATGCTGCGTTAAACACGTCATCAATAAAAATGTTGAATTGCAGCTTTCAGTTTAATATAACGTAGGTCCAAGGTATATTGTGTAAATAAAATTATGCTTCAATGCAACGAGCTCATCAAACTCCTGTGGTGCTTTTCTCGCAAATAGTGAATGCATGATAACTTTCGCTTTCTCTAAATATTTTTCTAAAAATTTGTGCTTATTAATAAGCTTCCAGCAAGCGCTGCCTCAAACTATCGAGCAGCGTTGAGTTTTTTCCGCGTTTATTTTATGATTGTTCCAAGAGCTTTCCGTCGTAAATGAATCAAGATTATGAAACATGAGAACTGCACAAATTTATTAGCACGAGAAATTTCTATTCATGCCCATTTATTGTATACTTCTTCGCCACAACGTTTAAGCTTCACCAATCGCTTATTACTTGATCGTGACTTGACGCCATCTAGAATGAGATGTAAATTTGCTACAGAGTGAGATTCTGTCGTTTTCTCAGGCGTCTTTACCGGATTAGTCCTATCCAATGAGAGGATGTTTCGTGCACTTCAGCGGAGAATTCGTGGCCGATCCTGACGGCAAGCATTCGTACGTGAAGCAACAGTCGGACGTTTGGGTGCACGATAGATCGGTGCTAGTCGCATTTGTAGGCTTGCATGCTATCGCTGGTGGTGCGGGAGTAGCCGACAAGAGCTGAGCCGAAAAGGTGACAAGTACGAACGCGACGACGAACGCTTTCATTTTTGTGACGACACAAGTCAAACGTGGTCTTCTGAGATTGTGAAAATGAAAAATGCTGAAGGCTGTTTAAAATGGTAGATGTCTATTTACTGGTTTCGAGGTGTAAAACCGCTCCTGTCAGATTTAATCAAATTTCCTATTGTTCAAAAATGAAAAAGTTTTCACTGATTACGCCCTATGCACCGTTGTGATGGATGGCACCAGAAGTTTTAGTGCAACTAATTTGGACACCGTGAAAAAGCAGTGAAAATAAAATCTAACCAGTGGGCCGGCGGATCGCCGAAGAGCATCCTACCCAGACAAAAAGCATGTCCAGACGATTTTCGAAATGTTCTGGAACACCTGGAACATTCTGGAACACGCTGGAAGAACCTGGAACATCTTGAAAGACTCGGTGTTCGACATCCCTGTATGGTAATGGTGTACTATATACGTCTAGGCTTGCGCTAATTTTTGTCGACTGGGGCTGGGGGGATAGGGAATAGGGAGGTAGTTTCTGCATGAGCAGTTAGTTATCATTTCAGATGCTTGCTGCGCTCGCTATGACAGGATGCAAAAAGTAGGCAAAACAAATAGATATCAATTGATAGGTAAACGAGCGAAGTTGAGGATTCAGAGCGCCTTACGCGCCACTGCCCGGCGGTGCTCAAGCTTAGCGACAGCTTGGATGAGATCGCGTCAACCAACTAAAGGGCTTTGGGTTTTGGTACCATCGTGAGCGGCACAAACCGATAAGAGGTTATTCATTAATGACGTCACCTGCCGTGGGTCAGGAAATTTTGCAGAGGAAATTACTCTTCGTGTAAAAGATAGCCTATATTTATGTGTAAGGGTAGTGACGAGAGTGTGTGGGTCTAAAATTTGGAATATTTAAGTGACGTCATTAATAGATGGCCCCTTAGGACGATGGACGGCAGGCCGGGCGCCGCACAGGGTGCTTTACGTTTCGCCAAAAACGCTGCTATTTTCAACAGTCGCACGATAAAACTCCGAAAAGATAAAAACGAATAAATAAGATCCTTCATAGTAAATACTTTCGGACAGGCATAAAAACTCCGAATCTCACGATGTTCGCAATTATGGTTGGGTCGGTGCCCAGGTTTGGCTAAAAACCGGACACTGCCCGCCTAGGTGCCCGCCCAGGCCCCCAGGTTGCCCAGGTTTCAAGGTCTGTAATATCAACCTTCAATATATCTGGATGCGTACGCTAGCTCATCGACTAGATTTCTATTGTTTGTTGCCCGATGCACGCAATAGCAGAGCAATGCAATCTCCTCTGAGGAGTGACATTTTTTACTTCGATTTTCTAGTTTGGTCGAATTTTGGTGATATTTTGTTCGACTGTGGAGCTTTCCTACACACTTGAGCTTTAAAACTTTGCATGCCTCGCCGACATGGTGGTTGGTAGAAATGAGTTGTTCAACTAAGCTAAAAGCAACGCCTGCGATTTGAATTACAATTTAGCGCGTAGCAGGAAATTGTGACGCGAACTTTTCAACAGTTTGACGCGTGAAGTGCGGGCAGTGAACGAGAAAAGTTAGGGCTAAAAATATGAATCCATCCACATAGTCAGTCTTTCACGTTTTCTGTTTGCAGGAGCAGAGTTATATGTCAAATCTGAAGCTGCGAAAAAATTGCACTTTCGCTGAGCTACATGCAGTGTTCTTGGTTTAGCATAATATTGCGTGACAGCACCTCCAAATAATGGGTGAATTTCGATTTTCGGACATCTGCTCTCCAGCTTTGCTTTTGGTCGATAGTCGATCTTGAACGAGCCTTTTCGATCACCGCGAGCAAGCGCATCGACAGCAACTGACCAAATGGCAACCTTTTGTGTAATGATTTTGTGTATCTGCTTTTTGAAAAACAGCATGAGAGTGGATGAAAGATTTTTACTTCCACTCATTGCATATAGTAAATTATCCACATGGGTCAAAGTTTGGTAGAAGAACCACAGCACTTTACGGCAAAATGTTTAAAATGGAAACTACATGTTTAACCTTTTTAATTTTTTAATAACGACAAAAAAAATAATTTTTTGTATGACAAATCTGACAAGTGATGTGACAAATCAGGGCACCTTGTGCAGAAAGTGCGGGCTGGCTAAGTTTTGTCTAACAGCCCGCGGGTTTAGCTTGTTCTCGTTATCGGTTTATACAAGTCAAAAAATAGTTCAGTCAATGCGTCGTGGTCAGAGTTAATGCAAAATACGTGGGCTAGAAAGAACCATTGATTTTCTCGGCAATTTCGTAGCGCCGATGACTGACAGGATGAATAAACTGAATGCTAACGCGTGTTGTTTACGCGCTTGCGCAATAGCTCTGCCTGCGAATGGCAATACCACATAACTCAGAAAGGGTCGTTTTGAGAAAAACGAGTTTTTAGTTTAAAAAATTGCGTGTTATGTGGCGCAAATACGTTTCTGTAAATCACAATAGCTAACGCTGCTGACAGCCGATCAAAACCGTTCTCTACTGGAACACTACTGATCCACTGGGCTCCACGTTTGGCATGCGCATGGAAATACCACATATCTCAATTAGATGGTTTTTCAATTCATGGATAAAGCTGCTCCAAAGTAAAGTTGGACGATTTCCATTTCACTGGCTCACGTTGTCCATGACATTTCCGAAGAAGCGAGGTGTCTGCGTTGCGTGTCTGTTCAAACGATTTGCAGTCCATAGCGTGCCAAAGCGCAGGTGAAACCGTTTTAAAAACATTTCTTTCAAAGGTGGCTAAATTAACTGCTTGCTCGTCACTTGAGATTTAGGAGAGTCTAGAACGACTTACATAGATAAGTGTATAAAAATATGTAAGCTTGCATTTTGTGGCCTTTTACGAGTGATCATAACAAGCGAGTTTATTCGATAAAGTCCAACTGAAGTTGCGCGTCGATCCTATTTGCGCTATAAAGTGAACTCATGGAGCGTAAATTTACAGTTGTAAAATTAAATGTAGGATACGCAGGTGCAGCATTACCCATGAGATGTGTCAACTGTTAGAAAACAAGCAAAGTAGTTATAGTTTTTCGCACAACAAAATTGTGAGCTTAAAATTATAATGTGGTTACTGTTCGACTTCGCGACTGGTTACTCTTCAAAACCGTTGAACCTTGACCACCCGATGGCTCCACCGCGTTCCGTCTGAACAGACCGTGAAGAAAGTGTCGAATATTTCGATTGAAAAACAAGTACGAATAGCCATCAATTGTTTGAGGCAAGATGCCGCATATGGTTCGGCAAAAGAACTGCGCGCCGACGCCTTCGACCATCCCACCCACAACGTAAAAAATGACCAAACAGACGACCATCGTGAAGCCAGAAAGCGAAGCCTGGGCGATGAACGCCACTTCATTGCTTCTCGTTTCGGCGTCATCGACGGGTGCATTACGCTTCTTCACAACTGGCTTCTTCTTACGCTGCCGCAGCTTCCAAAAGGTCGCCGAATTTAGCACGATCACGGCGATAATATAAATTGCTTCCAGGGCGAAATTCGCATACCAGACGGGTGTGATGCATGCAGAGGGCACAGAGATCCACGCGAACTGGTCGGGATCGTAGAAGAGACCACACGAGGGAATCAACGGCGGGCTGCCGAAGAGGACTGCGAGACCGCACGCGACGGCGATGTAGATGAAAACACGTCGATCGCTGAAAATGTCGAGAAAGTCGTGCGGCAACCAGATGGCAATGAAGCGATTCAGAGCAAGCAGAATCGTGAGATGCAGCGATGCGGTGAAGAACGTGACGTAGAAGATGCCAGGAAAGAGCTCGTGGATGTAGGCGTCGTCGGCGACAAGTGAGAGGTACCACGGAGAGGCCTGAGCGTTGGCAATGATCACCGTCGGGATCCAGACGATGTAGATCAGCAGGGTGAGAATGTTCGTCACGTTGAGGACGATGAAGATGCGGCAGAAGGGCTCCTTGAGGGACTTCAGCTTGAGCGTAAAGCCGAAGGCGAGACCATTTCCGATGGCCGCAATAAGTGCGCAGATGAAGATACCTAGAGCTGCGGCCAAAGCCTGGCTACCGGAAACGGTAGCGCTTAACGTCGTGCTCGAATTCTCAGCGTTCATCGTCATCGAAATGGAGACGTCCGTATTATGTGAGACGCAATTAACAGTGCCGATGAATTTATAAGGTTCTTCACTGCGGGAGGATCGCGCGACACGCAACGCAACCGGTAAGGTGCAGGTGGAAATGCAACGGGAAATTTCCGAAAGACGTTAGATGCCTCTGAAATATGAATGCATTGTGATTAGAGGTCGGGTTCGGTTAGCTTTCAAGGCAAAACTCATGGTTCCGGTTTGGGTTGATTCGGGTTCACTTTGTTCATGTAAATTTTGAATTTTCTGGTTTGGGGTGCAGTTTATTTCAAGAGTAAAAAGCCACAGTTCGCGTTCCGATTCGGTCAGAACCTAGCCTTTGTGACGCGTTTACTCGAAGCATTGAGATCGCAAAATAAGAGCTACATTCGGATTCTGGTTCACGGAGCTTTATCGAACGTGAGAGCTTTCTCCTCTCAATTCAAGGAAAAAGGTTTTCTTTTACTTGGCGTGTTCAAAGCTTTTTCAGGCCTATCGCAAGAAAGCGCAGGTGAAAAGGGTTTCTCATAAGCCATACATTTACGACGTCACATTTGGTGGAACCGATGGGTCTCACCGAAAGTACGTGCAACAGGTGACAAAGGAGAACTGGTCCAAAATGCTAACTGTTTTTAAAGAGACGTACAAATGTACAGCCCAAGAAGAATTTCCAAGTTTCGAAAGGTAGTAGTTTAGCACTCACAAAAAGTGGCAACATTCTCATCGCTACGCAAAAATAGTGCGCACAGACTGCCAGAAAAACTAACAGCTCCGAGAAAATTAAAATAGAAAATGCGTTGCGCTTTTCAGAAATTTTTTTCTGGACTCCGAAGCCGATCTGAGGTTCGATACAGACCGAAATTCGAACCAGAAAACTCTGCGATTCTGGGTTTAATCATTCTACTTTTTGTAATATCTTCTCGAAAAAGTGCTCGCAGCCCAAATCTGGCGAATTACCGTTGAAAATTTTTTGACAAGATTGTTTCAGTTACAATTTTACACTTATTTTGCTAGGATCTGAAACAACCTTGGGGCAAATAGGGGTCAACTGACAGGATAATGATGACAGCTGATTACTAGTACGAGTAGGACTCTGATTCTGGGTCACGTGCCTTTTATGCAGTTCTCTGTTGTTCGTCAATTGCTGAGCTAACACGTAAATCGTTAAGTCGGAAGGCATCCGGCTTAAGAAAACGCACGCAGAAGTTGCCACCTACCATTGGCAATGTTTTTGCTGGGGGGATTCGTCCCCCCCCCCTCCCCACCATTAGCAAGTTGGCGCCTACCATTGGCAAGTTGCTCACACCGTCCTCTAACTTTTGTCTTGGAGGATTTGGGGGACTGGGGTGGGATTGGACATTTCTTGAGTACGACTGGTAGGCAACCTTTTTTCGCTCGCTCTTGCCGGATGCAAAAATAGTTATTTGCTTGCCTGCGCGTTACTTGCTCACGTCGCTTTAGGGGTGATACACAATTTGCGTAAACGGGTACGGGGGGAGGATGGGGTTGGGCCAATGTTGACGACATGTGTAAAAGATAGTATATACCTCACACATAAATTTGTTTGCGAGGGGGGAAGGGGATCGAAAAATTCAAATTTTTCGTTTACGTAAATTGTGTATCGCCTCTTACATCGTGCGAATATGGTACCGTCTTCGTCAGAGAAATCAAAATCTAACTTCTCGGTTAAAACGTGGTGCTGACCCTCCAGTAAAGCTTAAAGTTCTAATTTCCGGCACAACACGTATGTTTCCTGTTCAAAATAGCGACTGTCCCGAAGGTCTATCGACGCTTGGTCCTCAACGTTTACCATACCTGTAGAAGAGACCCAGAGAAAATAAAAAATTCGCCAGTTTAAATTTTATTAGTTTTTTGTGAAACCAACTCGCACAAACTACGAAAAGCCGCAACTTTACAATACGACAAAAGCGTATTTACGTACGAGAAACGTACACGTTAAAATTCAGAACACACCGTCACACGAAAGGAACAAACTGACCAGAAAAGAAAACGGTCCAATCAAAGTCGTTCCGCAGGATGGAAAAGAACACCGCAATGCAAGAACAAATATCGTCGACCGTCTAAAAATCGAAACAGAGCTCGTCAAATTTCGCACTTTGCTTTTTCCAGAAAAATCGACCAGTTTCAAAAGTTTCAGTTTCAATTTCATCTACTTCTTTTTTACTTTTAACTCGATTTTGGCAAACTTTCGCCGATCGATTGATCCTAGCCTACGACGTCTTCGCGCACTAGCAACACGAACCGCGCAAATTCCACGCGTTGTGTGCTATCCACAACAATAAACTAAAGGGTCCGGAAAAACTCGGCAGAAGTCACCTTGTTTATACTGCATACCATGTTGTACATGAAAACGTAAGGCGCGTGGCTAGACGTCACGTAATGTTCCATTGTTGAAAGTTTACTCTCCAATTGCTATCGATAGCTTTCATACAATTCCTGCCGACTTTTCCGGGACATTATTATCTACTGATTGCACGCAGATATCTTCTCTAGCCTTTACGCAGTCTGCATAAAGATGACCAACTGTGGTAATATTGGTGTCCAACCTTGCTTGCAACAAAGATCCGTCAACCGTCTTCACAGACCGAAATGGTGAAACACTAACGTGCTGAATGCCTTTTCAAAGCGCCACAGCCAAGTATACAAAAGCGAAGCAGACAAAGTTAAAAACCCAACACGTCAAAATTTTATTAGTTTTCCACGAAGCCAAGAATTGACACAAACTACGACAAGAAGCAGCTTTAGTATTTCTGTACGACGAACACAAGAAAGCAGGACACACCGTCACTCACAAGAAAAGGAGACTGACCAGAGAAGAAAACAGTCCAATCGCGACGCCGTTCCGCCAACGCGAAAAAAGAACACCGCAATGCAACAAGGGTAGCATATAGACCAGTGGGTGCATAATCAATACAACGTACAGACAATTACAACATATCCTAGTGTGTATCGCATCATCGACCGTACACAGTGCAGCACAGTCGCTTCCCCACTTGCCCCGAATTTCTGCAAACTATTTCGAGGATTCGCATGTTGTTTAAGAAAACGCCCAAATCAAAAAAATTTCAGATATTTTTCGCACTTTTAGAGAACTCCCACACTAGTTATAGCGGTGGCTTTTATCGATCGATCATGCATTACGCCTTTATACACTCGCAACACTGAAGAGAGAGATAGGCGGCTAACCGCATACGAGCTCTAGGCAACATGCGTAACAAAGCGCGCTCCGAGAAGCTCAAACGAAGAGCGCACACGTCAGGCGAACGGATCACAGCAAGTGCGGAGAAAAACCCAGTGAATAAACGGCGTGCGTAAACGGCATTGACCGCCGTCCAATAGCGCTGGCTCATATTTACGTAACACTACCTAGGCATACATCATACTGCATATCCTTCGAGGCCACTCGCGCCGTGTAGTTAGAGCTTACAACCGTAGGTCAACACGCTGCCTTCGATCACGTGACCTACGGTGAGAATAACGTAGAAAATCGATACAGGAACATCAAAATTAAAAAAATGCATCTGAACCACTCCCGCCTTGTATTTTCCATAGAGCCACCGCATCAGTCACGTGACCATTACTCTGCGCCCAATCCTCACGCAGACAGACATCTCAACAAGCAAGCAAGAAAGAGTAAAAATCGATACCCACCGCTTGCCCCTGGAAAAACCAGCAAATTTAAGTACAAGAAATAAAACAGTGTTGGAGCTAAGTACACACAATACAAGGTTAGAGCAGTCCTGTCACTTATCAAATAACAAAAACACACTGGAATGCTTTGGCAATTTAAACGTTTTTAGCTTCCTCCTGGTGAATCATACGCCCAGTAAGTACACACGAGTAGAAGCACATCAAAAGCTAAGCAATAAAACCGTGCAAATTAAATCGTTGCCACGTGTTAAAATCGCTCAATGGTCGTTCCACCAAGATCGAATCTCTAATCGACCTTGACAGATCCGTAGATCTTTCGAACAAACCAAAAACACGCAAACCAGCCAATGGTGCCTGCAAGTGAGAAAAGTCGATAGATGGCATAAAAAAGATTCAAGAATCCAGCCAACCCGTGAGCAGAAAGAAGATGAACACCATGATGAACGTGTAGCTGAAGTAGAGAACGGTGCTCACAAGTCCCGAAATGGTCAGCTTCGAGACAAAGAAGTGAATACTGTACGCGAAGAGATAGACCGCCGTGAAGCCGCTTGTGAAAAACCCACGCCACCACCAGTGGTAGTCCTGTAAACAAGGAAAAAATCAATAAATCAATAAAAACAACTATAAGTACAAACCTCTGCGCATAGGTGGAAGTAGCAGAGCAAGATGGTTGCCTGCGACGAAGTCAGAACGAGAATGACGAAGACGACGAACAAGAAGCCGAACATGTAGTACGTCTGATGTGACCTGTACACAAAATAAAAATCAATAAAAATTGGCAAAAAAATTAATGAGCAAAAACCAATAAATTAGTAAAAATCGATACTTCCATAAATTTATAAACAAGTTGCTTACCAGATGCTATTGAGAATGAAGAATAGCTGAATGAAGATGCAGCCAAATGGCAAGATACCGCCCATGACGATGCCGGGCAACGGTCGCGTGTACAATGACTGGTCAGGCACTTGGCGCGGAATCTGGTTCGTGCGAACCGGATTCTCAATACTCTGCGCGGAAAAAACGCGATCAATAAATGAATAAAATTAAAAAAGTCCTAACTCACCCGCTTCTTGAAACCAAAATAGGCGCCGACGAACGTAAGCGGCGTCGAGATGCATAGCCAGAGGGCAAGGACGGCGACAAGTGTCGAGAAGGGAACCGCCGCCGACGAGCCCTTCGCCCAGAGGATGAGGTTGCAGACGAAGAAGATGGCGAAAACAACGCTGAAAAAAATCGAGAAAATAATCAATAGGTTAAAAAATCGATAAACGCAAATACCCTGGGCAGAGAAAGCTCGTAAGAATGACGTTCGTCTTCCAGCGCAATCCGTGGAACATCTTGTAGATACGCGCAGCGATGTAGCCAGCGATAACACCAAGGAAGATGTACAAGACCTGCAGGAACATATGCAAACTGCAATGTATTTCGAAACCTTTCGAGCATACACACCAGTGCGCATGTCATGAGCATGCCACGATTAGCAGGTGACAAGAAGCCCAAGCACGCAAAGGCTAAAAGAACAATAAGTTAACTCCAACCATCACATCACGTGATCGCCGACTTGTGCTGTACGTACCGAGAGTGATGACAGACATGAAGAAGATCTGAGCGCCACTGCCAAGAAAGACCGACAACAGCATGCCGTGACGCGGAGGCCGAAAGACGTCGCCGTGGACGAGTTTCCAGCCAAACTCCTCTTGCGCCTCTTCCTGCAAAAGCGAGGAGAAAAATCAATAAAAGCAAAAGTTTACTACACACTGTCTATCAGGTTAAAAGAAAACGTTGTACAAGTGCCGATGATCTGTTGGAGTATAAAAATCCCAGCAGAGGGAAATTTCACGCGCGAAAAGCACTAGCAGATTATCTCGCATCCACATAGGAGCGCCCGTCCAATCAAAAGCGATGGACGGACGCTTGGTCGGGATGCACCAACGCGTTCGTAGTAATGAAAAAGCACGATTCTTTCCACCCAAATGGCGACTGAACCAAAATACATACACAATGTAAAAATCAATAAACCAGTCTTACACTATCCATCTGATTGTAACGCGCAATGTCCTTGTGCAGTGTCCGAAGCATGATCATGGCGACCATGCCGCTCAGGAAGAGCACGATGACAAGACTGTTGAGAATGCTAAAAATGTGTCCATTGTGTATAGCAATACAAGTCACGTGACTCCAACTGTCGCAGCTCACCTGAACCACTGAATGTTCGACTGCGGGAGCGAGTTGAGAATGTAGTCCCAACGTGACGACCACTTAATATCGGTCACCTACGTACACAGCAATCAATCAATAACATAACAGGTCACGTGATCGCAGTCTGTACAAGCCGCATACCTTCCAGGTCACCGAGTACGAGTAGATGATGTCGATGCCGTCTGAAGGAAGCTCGTCGGGAATACCGAGCGGACTCGCGTCGACGCCGCACGTGAGGGCGTCCTTGCTCGCGTGCTTGATACTCCGCGGTGTCGCCTTGATGGCGATGATGCGACCACCGACAGGGTGGTCGAGAAAGCCTGGATCCTTCGACATGTCGCGATATTCGATCTCGAGGTCGACGTGATTGAAGATGTAGTACGTGTTCGGTGATGAGTAGCGCGACTGCAAGAAAAAATCGATAATCAATCGATAAAACAAAAAAACAGTGGGCTTACATCGAGAACACACGCATCCTTCTGCTTCTTGTCCGCTGTCACGTAGCAGCCCATTGGAAAGCCCGTCGTGCACACCTGCTGGCTCTGCTGGTTTTGAAAACAGAACGTCACTGGCATGTTGTCCACAATCCTGCGATGGAGAAGAAAAATCAAACAATCTGAGAAAGAATCATTTTCAGTGCTCGCTGTACCAGTGATGCTGATAGTTGAGCGCCATGCCTTGCTTCAGCGTGCGGAGACGCGCGAGATCCTCTTTCGTGCCCTTCTTGTACACTTTCTTGCACAAGTAGTGACACGGATCGACCTTTTTGAAAGACAACTAAAAATAAATAAATCGATAAATAAAAAATTGATAAATCGAAAGAGATTTTATCGCACGCACCTCGTACGGCGACGGTCGAATACGCTCGCCGAATAAGACCTGACCAAGATTCTCGACAGGGCTCTCCGACTCGTCACCGACGCAAAAGTCAAAGCTAAGAAAACCAATCCGTCAAGCTAAACGAGAGACAAACGACAAGCAACAGTCCTCACTCACTGATGATATTCGAACGGAATCACAGACTGATCGGTGTCGAGCCGATTCACGTAAAGCGTTATGTTCGCCTAAAAGCAAGCGAACCCTCGCTGCAAAACAGCCAAAACACAAATGGCTGTTCAACATCTTACCTTGCAGTTCTCCGAGTCTTGCCCTTTCTCGCAGAAGTTCACAGGCGCCAAACCGGGCAAGTAGAAGGCACGACATTGGCGCAGAACGAGCGCAACAGAGAGCAATCGGAGAAAACGAATTCCGATCATTTTCCTAACGTGCCACCAAAACGCTCAACGTCGGCAACCCAGAAACAGACGGCGTGCGTTTGTTTCACAACGGAAATTGAAATTTCTTTCCTAAATTGACGTTTTCTAGTGCAATTTCGACGCGGAAACTCTCACAATTTCACTTCCTTTCACTTTCGTACGAAACGTGGAAATTTGGACTTAAACTCAGGGCTAGATAATTCTGGCCAGCGCGGTTGCTGTAGAAAGTTAGTCAGTTTACACAGATTACGGTACTTGCTTTATCATTTGGACTGCACAAGTGTCTGCTTGCTATAAAGTGCGAATTTATGTAAATCGCGCTCTGCACGAGAATGCAGGAGGG
>JAQGBB010000989.1:0-15369 GCA_034691745.1 Prismatolaimus dolichurus
CTATTGATTTTTCTCTGCTCATTCTCATCACCTGGCAGCAAGCAGATGTTTTGAGTGTACATGATCCTCTTCTGGGATAGGAATTAGTATGCTGTTCATTCGAGACGTTTTTACTTTTTAATGGAAGCTGAGAAGAAAAGACAACCTTCTCGAGTGTCGTACTTTTTTTTATACGTCCTCAATATCGTCGCTTCTGCTTGGCGTGAGAGTTTGCATTCTAAGCCAGAGAAATAAGTGGGTTCAAATGTACATAATATTGACATGAATGTGAATGCGAGAAAAACCATTGATTTTCTTGCTTGCCGACAAAAAGCGGCGCTGCTTTCGGTCATTTTGCGCTAACACCGAACAGTGGGGGTTTTGTTCCCTACTTTCGATTAATCCCATATTCGTTCACGAAAGTTGCTGAAAATTCGTGAAGTTTCTCAGAAGTCTGTCAGTATTTCACATGTGGGAGTCGTCGAAATGCTTGCCTCGTGGTTTTTTTAACGTCCGGACAATTGTTTATGTACTGTATGTAGTGCAAGTACATCAAAGATGTTAGATGTGGTTTACATTGTATGCGTAGGCCTTGCGGAGGCGTCCGTTTGTTGTCGCGAAACTTATGATTATCCACAATGCCTCCACCGCTTCGACTCAGTTGTCGTGTAGGCGAATTCTTCGCTTCACCCTTTTCTGGCGCACCGATTGTTCTATCGACAAGATTATCGATCCGTTCTCTGCGCATAGGGTGAACGCCTCAAGTACCGCTACCGGACCGGCGCGTTCTCGGCACTCGGTGAGAAGAACTATGTTTTCTTCACGATTGCCGTTCCGCTCACTCGGCGTCAGTCGGGGAATGCCCCCTGCTTCGCGACGCAGTGGGTCCTCACACGCGATGAGCTCCAGGAAGTGCACGCGCTTCTCACGCGACCGGTAACGCCCGCACGTAGCGGCGAGGTCGTCTACGCTATGGCGCTCAGCGACGGTGGCACGCTGATGGCGCTTGGCACCTCGGCGGGCACGGTGAGTGTTTGGCGAACGACGAGTCTCGAAAGGGTCGCTGTCTTCCCGCACACGCATGACTCGCCGACGGGCGTTACGGGCGTCGAGTTTCTGCCGACCGCTGACGGCGCCTTTCGAACACCGGCTGGGGCTGCAGCTGCGTCTGCAGTGGCGCCGTTCCTCGGCGAGAACGAGTGCGGTGTTCTTTCGATTTCTACGGATAACAAGGTGCGGCTGAGCGCGGTGAGACGCGACGGCGCTGGGTCTTGCGCGGGCGTCGTGGGCGCGCTTGCGAGCTGTACGTTTTTGATGTGGGTTGCGGCGTTGGCGAGCTTCGTGTTTAGCTTTGCGCTGTTCGCTTTTGACATGTGATAAGTGCTTGAGCTAGATGGCTTTTTTCGATTTGGCGCTTCATTCAGCTTGCTCGCGTCCGGTACCGTTTTGGATTTGAACGGCTGATTTTGGTCGGTTACTGTTTGTGCAATGTGGTGAGGGCAACGGTTTTGCACATGTAATTCATGCACGTAGACATATCGTTGCGTATTTATGAGGTTCTTTTTCGGGAGAGATTTTTCTTTTTGCTCTTCATGTACACTTCTATTGTGATGACCTGCTGAGGTAGGGAGGATAACATTCGCGATTGCGAAGTGGGGCAGAGCTGACTGACCTGTCAATCAGTCTTTGTTGATGCCATGCGTTTTCTTCGCTGACGATGCTGCGAGTGTTTGTTGTTGTCAGCGGAAGCAGAATCGTGCGCCTTGGGGTGACACCTTTCTGCTGAAACAGTCGGATGTGATCGAAGGCTTTAACGCTTTTACTTAGTGTATGTAGGTTTCACCGATGAGCAGTGAGACGGTCCCCGGCTACATTAGCTAGCATACATGCAGGCGATGTGAGCGAACTTGCATAGAATAATCCTGGTTTTGTGGTTAGCATTCTGCTTCCCGATCGACAGTATTCAGCATTTTAGCTGTTTTCTGCCGGTTATCGTAAGCTTGAAATGCTGGTGGGTGATATCTGTGTTTATGAAGGGGGATGAAAGCTGTTGTCTGTTTCGAGACGCTGCCTGTTCAAACAGCATTCCAACATATTGTGGGCTACGTATCCGTTTCTATCCCCGCCCTCGTGAGAAACAATTGTTGAGTACTCGACGCTCGAGCGGCGAGCTGCTTTGACACTTTGCGCCCGAACTTTCATATTCATGGACTTGTAAAATGAGTGAAGGTTGTGATGGAACAGTCCTGCGAGAGAAATTTGGACATAGAAGATTGCGTCTTTTCTTCATTGAAGCTCTTTCGCCTTTGTTGACGTAAGCCAGGGGACACGGTGACCCTTCTCTTGTGAGTCTCACTGCTCATCAGCTCTACTTTGCCTTCCAAACTGTTCTCCATATTCATGGACACTATACGCTAGTGTCCATGGTTTTTCGAGTGATAATCTCCCTCATTGTGCACCGCTGCAGGTTAGCAAGCTATCTGATGAGCAATCTTGCCAACAAGATCTCCTCGTGGATGTCACGTTCTTCTTCTCCGTCGTCCGAGGACAACAGCGGTGGGTCCTTGGCGGCGTCGTCGAAAGTGGTCTTCTCGACGCCTGTCGATGCGGCCGAAGAGCTCGATCTTGATGCGAGCGTCTTCGGCAATGGGGGAACCGCGACGGCGAATAACAACAATAGCAGTAGTCCGTCGTCGAAGACGCTGAGTGCAATCACTGTTCCGGGCAGCTCTTCATCGCTCTCCTCAGTTCCCGAAGAGGACTACTCACAGTTGTCGACCTCGTGTGGCCGATCCCCGACCATTCTTCCGCCGTCGGCTGCGCCGCCACTTCCGACGATGGTCATCAAGTCTGTTGGCTCTGAGAGCTTCTCGTCGCCCACTATTCAGGGTTTCTCGACGCCAAAGATGGCAGGCGTCGAGCAGCAACCAAAAGTGTCGAGTGCACCGCATCTGTCGACGTCTCTCGATGATCTGACGACTGTGGGTGGCTCGGTTGAGTCGCCTGCGGTGAGCAACGGGTCACCACCGCGGCGGTTGTCGACGTTTGATGCGGCGAAGTCGGCGGGAGGTGCGGTCGATGCTGGCAATAGTGGCACTTCACCGAATCTGCGAGCTAGGCGTGCAAGCGCGGGCAATCCTGGTCAATTTCTGCCGCCGATGTCGATACAATCGAAGCGTGCGATGATGCTCAGGTATGTAATCGAGCTAGCATAGTGAGATGGGGGCTTGTAGGTGACGCCCAGATGCGTGAGTCAATATTTGTTTGTTATCTTGCTTGTCGACGTGCATTTTTGCGTTACGAGGTGCTATAGAGCGCTTGTTGGCTGTTTCTGGTTTCGAAACTTGCAACGGTGCTTGCGTGATATAGCCGTAAAGGCGACGACCGGGCTCTTTTGTGGACGCTTTTCCGCTAAGTTTTTCTTTAGGGGCTTGTTCGTTCATCTTTTGAGTTGCAGAGATTGAGGTATGTTAATGAGTGTTTGTGAGGTAGTATTAGCTGCGGTGACCGACGTCCGCCGAACATCTGTTCTACAAAGTAGAAAAGTGGCAGAATTTGTCGTTTATAGTGAGCACAGTTTTGTGGTCACTGCATGTACGCTTTATATTAAGTGCTGCATTGCTTCGCATTGTGGAAGTTGAAAGTCGAAGGGTAGGAACATTTTTGACGTGAATGTGCCCTTTGTATTTCTGTTTAGTAGTTTTCCTTTGTTCGGAGCAGGGAGCAGAGTGAGGGCATTAAGGCGAGAGTACGGCGACGTGCTTTTCGGCTATTTTACAAGCCGCTTCACGCCTGGAGATTTAGCTTTTTAATGAATTAGCTTCATGCGTGAGCGGAGTATCCTGTCGTTAAGAGGCTTTGCGTTCGCGGCGTTGACTGAAGTAGGGAGGATAATGATAGGATTGCTCTGAGAGTGCTCTGACTGAGATGAGATGTGCTTGCTTTTCTTGTGCGTGCTAGAGCTATCAATCTTCAGGCAGTAGGAGTCTGAAATCTAACGAACAGTGGTTTTGACGTTTTGTAGATCATTTTGAAACTGATAGTTTTAAAGCGTCTTTTACAGTTTGGTGGCGTGATACCGGATTTCGCTCCAGTCGGTTAGGTTTTTTGTTGCGAACTGTGGCCGTAGATAAGCGAAACGTCATGACAGCTGGAACGACAGTGGGCGCACAAATGAGTAGGTCGCCTTGCACGGCTTCTTCTTAGGTAATGCTTTTTGTAGGCCGTCATTTGCAGCGTGCAGGCTCTTCTTTTCTCGATTTCTCTAGCAGATGAGCTTCTTTATGCGGTTGCGGTTTAGCTCGGATTTGATTAGTTTTGGTGCAGACGTGCGTGCTGCAATGCACGTGACGTTTTAACGTGGTCACTTGATTTTGACTGAGTTTTCGTGCTCGGTTTGATGGAGGTTTTGTTCCCGAATGCGTTTTTGTTCTGCCCGAGCGACATCGTCTATTCGACTGTCAGGTTTGTCCTCGAATGGACAGGAGTAGCGGGCAGAAATTCACGCGGTTTGGAAGTGTCGGAACTTTTGTGTACAGCGTAATGCGTTTTTCTCTGCGCGACTGCGGCGACGACCGGGCAGAGAGTTATGACGCGTTTCCGCGTGTGTAGGTGTGTTCACTTGCAGGAAAGTTTGAACTTGGGCGAACGCAATAGTGTGTTTGCCATATATGCACAATTTCCGTCGCTGTGGCGTGATCGCTGTCGTCGCCGTTGCAGTCATCATTGTTGCATTCTCGCAAGTTTATCGCATGTAGTTCAGGCACGGCGGCGAGTGCCTTCCCTACTTTGGCAAACGACTTCTCTCTTTTTGAGAGTTTGAGTGAATTTCCTTCTTTACTCTAAGCACGCCGAGAGATAGAGATCAGCGTTGACAGTTGTCAGATGCCTTTTCTGCCTTTCACAATGTCCTCTGATATGCCGTATAAGAGGGAGAAGTCGGTAAAGCCGGCGGGCATAAGGTTCGTGCGAGGGTTTTGTAGCAGCTTGTGCTGACCTGGTGATGGTGACTCAGTTTCGCTTTTTCTGTTGCGTCACGCATCTCGTGTTCGCCTGACGCTCACTTAGCTGCGTGTTTCTCGTTGTACAATAGGCATTCGATGTCCTCTGCTGGTATGACGCTAACGCACCAACGTACGAGTTCGGATACAACGCCACTGCTCAGCTTGAACGAGGGCATGAAGCCTGCCGAATTTGTCGAGCGTTTTGGTGGAAAACGCGTGATTACCAAGGTAGTTTTGGGCTCAGAGAGCTAACGTATTTTGCTCACTTGTGCTTTTCCGCCCCAGGTGCTTATTGCGAACAATGGGATTGCTGCAGTCAAGTGCATGCGCTCAATCCGCCGCTGGGCGTACGAGCTCTTCAAAGCAGATCGAGAGATCCGCTTTGTCGCGATGGTGACGCCTGAGGATCTCAAAGCAAATGCTGGTAGGCTCAGTCAGAGGTGCTTTTCGCAGTTAGCTAGATGTTTTTCTGACGATTGAAGAGTATATTCGTATGGCCGATCAATTCGTGTCCGTTCCCGGTGGATCGAACAACAATAACTATGCAAATGTGCAGCTCATCTTGGACGTTGCTCGTCGTATGGAGTGCCATGTACGTGTGTATGTAATATGCTTGACGTTATTTTCTGTTCCGGCTGCTGCCGTTCTTCCTGCCGACTGAGCTGTTTTTCTGCTAAAGGCTGTCTGGGCTGGCTGGGGCCACGCGTCGGAGAACCCGAAACTACCGGAGTTGTTGCACAAGAATAACATCGTCTTTATCGGTGTGTACACGTGTGTGTTCACGCTTAGCGCACGCGCCTCGTTTTTGCAATGTGTTGAATCGCTTCGTTATTAGGACCACCCGAGAAAGCAATGTGGGCGTTGGGTGATAAGATTGCGAGCAGCATTGTTGCGCAGACGGCAGGCATTCCGACTCTCGCATGGTCGGGCAGTGGTAGGCTCCACGCTGAAGAACACTAGTTGGAGGTGTAGAACATGTTCTTCTTGTTGTTGAGGCCTGAAAGTAGACTGGTCCCCAGCCGATGTGGCGGCGGGTCGCAAACTTACGGTACCGATGTCATTGTACAAACAGGCGACATGTGCTACCGTCGAAGAGGGCTTGAACGTAAGCTAGCGGGTGCTGAACTTGAACGAAGTTATCGATTGATTCAACTGCAGGCGCTCAACCAAGTGGGACTGCCGGCGATGATCAAAGCGTCTGAGGGTGGCGGTGGGAAGGGCATTCGCAAAGTGGAGAAGATCGAGGACTTTCCGACACTCTTTCGTCAAGTCCAGAATGAGGTCGCTGGGTCACCCATCTTTATTATGGCGCTTGCGAGCGCTGCACGCCATATCGAGGTGCAGATCCTCGTCGATGAGTATCGCAATGCGATTTCACTCTTCGGTCGAGACTGCTCGATTCAGCGGCGCCATCAGAAGATTATTGAAGAGGCGCCCGCGACGCAACCGCTTGATGATCCTTGTTGTATTTGTCCGCCGGAGATCTTCGAGCAGATGGAGAGGGTCAGTTGGTTCTTTTGAAGTAGGGGTTTGAGATGTGGACGTGGAATCATCTTGTTTGGGCTTCAGGACGCTATCACACTTGCGAAGATGGTCGGTTATGTGAGTGCTGGCACGGTCGAGTTCCTCTTTATGCCGAACCTCGAGAATCCGTTGGAGGGAGAGTACTATTTTCTTGAACTCAATCCACGTCTGCAGGTGGGCGAATGAGGCTTTATTGATGTTTGGAGTTTACATCTGCTTGTACAGGTCGAACATCCGTGTACGGAGATGGTCGCTAATGTCAATCTGCCTGCGGCGCAACTCCAGATTGCGATGGGTATTCCGCTCTATAATATCAAGGACGTGAGGCTTCTCTTTGGTGCGAAGCCGTGGGAGAATACGAAGATCGATTTTGCTGCCCCGCCGACCAAGCCGGCGCCACGGGGGCATGTTATTGCGGCGAGGATAACGAGCGAGAATCCTGACGAGGGTGAGTCGGGATGAAAATAGGGTCACGTGATTGGACTTGTGCGTGGGTTTCAAGTCAGCTTTTTTGTTTTACTTGTCATGTGACCGCTTTCGCATGTAAACGTACAGTACGTGCGACAATGCAGGCTTCAAACCAAGTTCGGGCACTGTGCAAGAACTCAACTTCCGCAGCAGTCGCAATGTGTGGGGCTACTTCAGTGTGACAGCGTCGGGAGGTCTCCATGAGTACGCTGATTCGCAGTTTGGTCACTGCTTCTCGTGGGGAGAGAATCGCGATGAGGCGAAGAAGTACGCTTTCTTGTTCCGTAGGGGTCTTTTGTATTTATTCTCACTTTCTTTAAAGTAATATGGTGATGGCTTTGCGCGAACTGACGATTCGCGGTGAATTTCGCACCACTGTTGAGTACCTTATTCGGCTACTCGAGACGGAGGACTTTGTGACCAACAATTTCGATACTGCGTGGCTCGACAAACTCATTTCGGAGAACGTCAAGGTGCGGGATTTTATGTTGTGTGCTTTGCATACATATTGTTTTCTGTGTAGGCTGAGAAACCGGATGTTCTACTTGGCGTTGTTTGCGCGTCGGTACTCATTGCGGACAAGGCCATTGTGAATGCGTGGCAGAGTTTTCAGAATTCGCTTGAACGGTCAGTGCTTGTGGGGGACGGAGATTGGTATTGTGGTGGGTTCGCAATGCGGTGTTTTAGGGGGCAAGTTTTACCCGCAACGGTGCTTTTGGACTCGGTCGATGTCGAGCTTGTTCACGAGCGGCTCAAGTTTGCTGTACAGGTAGGCACTATGACTTTTATACTGCGACTGAGACTAGAGGCGGACAGCATTCTGATTGGTCGATTGGTTTGAAGTTTCGCGCGTTTTGATTGGCTGATTTTCAAACATGTGCAAGGCTAGGTTTTCCGCGTTCTGCTGTTCTTTTTCATTTCATACGTGATCGTCTGCCACAGTGCCTCACTTTTCGTAGAAGGCTGCATTACACGCGCAGTTGTTTACCCTCCAGAACGTAGTGCACCTTGCATACCGCGCACATGAGTGATTTCCTCAATTGACCAATCACGCTTCGACCTGACACGGTTGGTAAACTTGTTAACTAAGCCACTCTGTCTCTGCTAGGTGACGAAGAGCGGTCCGCAATCCTACTTTCTCGTCCTCAACAGCAGTGGTGTTGACGTCGAGGTCCATTCGATGTCCGACGGAGGCTTGCTGCTCACTTATGCGGGCAACTCCTACGTGACTTACATGAAGGAAGAGATCGACAAGTATCGTGCACAGATCGGCAATAAGACGATCGTTTTTGAGAAGGAGAATGACCCAAGCGAACTTCGGTGAGTGATGAACACTTGTTTGCTGATTTATTCTTACTTTTTTTCCCTTTATAGTTCACCCTCGGCGGGAAAACTCGTCCAGTTTCTTATCGAAGATGGTGGTCACGTCCTCGCTGGACAAGCTTATGCGGAGATAGAGGTCATGAAGATGATTATGTCGTTGACGGCTGTGGGTGCTGGCGAGTAAGTATTTCCTGAATCTTTTCTTTTAAGAGAAGTGCAGTTGAATTTTGTTTTAGAATACACTATGTCAAGCGACCGGGTGCTGTTCTTTCTGCTGGAGCGACGATTGCGAGGTTGACACTCGATGAACCTGTTCGCAAGGTTTGCTTTCTTTTTGTTGAAATTATTGATTCATTGTGTAGTGTATGTTAGGCTGATGCCTATACGGGCATGTTTCCGAACGAGGAGAATATGGAGAAGAGACGGGCCGATAAGTTGCATCAATCGTTCAAGATTATTACGCAATGTGTGAGGAATATTCTCAATGGGTATACACCCCCGGAACCGTATTATTCGCAGTCGCTCAAGGAGATTGTCAGGGAGCTCTTCGCGGCGTTGAAGGACCCCACTCTACCGTTGCTTGAACTCCAGGTGTGCTTTGGATGTAGGGCATGTTATGTATGTACTCTATATGTGATGCTTGAAGGAACTTATGTCGGTCATCTCGGGTCGCATTCCGTCCGATGTGGAGAAGCAGATTAGGAAACTCATGACTGCCTATGCGGTTAATATTACGTCGTTCACGTCGCAGTTTCCGAGTCAGCAGATAGCCAATGTTATTGATACACATGCGGCGTCGTTGCAACGCAAACAGGATCGCGACGTGTTCTTTATGACAACGCAGGGCATTGTTCAACTTGTTCAAAGGTAGGACGTTTTGACCGCATGTAAACATGTGCTGTACGTAGGGTGGCATAGACTGTGTACAGTATGTAATGCATGCGTAAAGAACTATCTTTTGTGTGTGTAGATATCGTAATGGAATTCGTGGACATATGCGACATGTTCTCCACGAGTTCTTTCGAACCTATCTGTCGGTTGAACAACACTTTCAACTTCATGCCTACGATAAGTGTGTGTCCCGTTTGCGCGATCGATTCAAGGATGCGAAAGACGGCGGGATGGCGAAGCTCACGCAGGCGCTGTTTTCACACGCGCAAGTGGCGAAGAAGAATCAGCTTATTATCTTGCTGATTGAACACATCTTCCAACGCGAACCGGGCTTGACTGATGATCTCGCTGCGGTGCTCAATGAACTCACGACGCTGGGCAAGGCTGAACACTCCCGAGTCGCACTGCGCGCTCGACAGGCATGTACTGTACGTAGATGTTTGGACGGTATTGATTTTTTCGTTATGTATGTACAATACATATTTTTTTATTTTCTCAGGTCTTGATCGCCTCCCATCAGCCGTCGTATGATACACGCCACAACCAGGTCGAATCGATTTTTCTCTCCGCCGTCGACATCTACGGACAGAACTTCCAACCCGAGAATCTTCAGACGTTGATCACTAGCGAGACTGCCATCTTCGATGTTCTTCACGACTTCTTCTACCACGCGAACGAGACGATCCGAATGGCGGCTCTTGAAGTCTATGTCCGTCGGGCTTACATCGCGTACGAGCTCAACTCAGTCCGTCACCAGCGTCTTGCGAACGGGGTCTGTTCCGTCGAATATCACTTCACACTTCCACTCAATCATCCGAATCGGGCGGCCATTGTCGCTGGAGAACTCACTCATTCACATCGGCGTTCGCGACGAGTTGTGGTCGCTTCTCCTCCGCTCATGATCAATGCGGATCCGGAGGCGGTGAAAGATACGGATACAATTGAAACGCAACCGGTTCAACTCTATCATTGTTGTCATCGAATCGGTGTTCTTGCTGGCATGGGGTCGTGGCCGGAGTTCCTCGAGTGCTGGCCGGAAATCATGTCGACGTTTGGTGTCGATGTTTCGATTGGGGGTGGGGGAGGGACGTCGGAGTCGGAATTACAACGCACGTCGTTTTCCGAGTTGGAATTGAGTGTCGGGTCGGCACCGTCGACGCCGGCGTCGTCGTTTATGGCTGCGGCGGCGGCCGCTGCACGGTGTGAGGAACCGGTTTATATTATTGGGATTACGCTGCGTGTGGATGGGGATCCGGTGTTGGAACGGTTGGTTCGCAGTGCTGCGGAAGGGAAGAGTGATAGACAGTTGGCGGATCATTTTCAGGTTTGTTTATTGTATACAGTACTTTATCGATTTTTGCATTAATATAGTTTTATGTACAGTACGTGTTTTTAAGCCAAAGCCCGTGGCCGTTTGTTTCTTTTTCAGGCCTTTGTTCGTGCCCACAAGCAGGCGCTGATCGATCGACAGATCCGACGTATAACATTCATCGCACTCGAGCGTCGCGGTTTTCCTAAATACTTCACGTATCGTGCCCGCAACGGATTTGAAGAAGACCGAATCTATCGCCATTTGGAACCGGCTCTTGCGTACCAACTTGAGATCAATAGGATGAAGAATTTCAACCTTGTCGCCGTACCGACATCGAATTCGAAGATGCATTTGTACCTGGGAATGGCGAAGATGGGTGGGGGCATTGTCGGTGTACGCGAGTTGTCACCGGCTGATTCGACTGATTATCGATTTTTTCTACGATCTATTCTACGTCATTCGGATCTGGTATCGAAGGAAGCTTCTTTCGAATATATGCGCAATGAGGGCGAACGAATCTTGCTAGAGGCGATGGATGAATTGGAGGTGGCCTTCTCGCATCCAGATGCGAGACGCACGGATTGCAATCATATTTTTCTCAATTTTGTTCCGTGTGTCACCCTCGATCCAGCGCGTGTGCATGAGACGGTGCGAGATATTGTGATGCGATATGGTGCTCGTCTTTGGAAGTTGCGCGTTTTGCAGGTAGGCTGTTCTTTCACGTTTGGCACTATACAGTGTATATACGTATAGTACGTACACATCATGAGGAGAGAGCCAGTCACGTGACGTTAGTGAGCATAAGGTCATAGGCGCCATTGGTTTCTTCGTTTAGGCCGAACTCAAATTCGCAGTGCGCCTGTCTTCAGCAGGCGGCGCGACCTCGCCGATCACGATGCGTCTGACAGTGTCTAACGAGAGTGGTTACTACCTCGACATCCGCATGTACCGGGAAACGGTCGACGCCGAGACCGGTCTCGCGAAGTTCGAGACATGGCCGATCGGCTCATCGCCGCCGGGTCCTCTCCACGGTTTTCTCGTCTCGACCCCATACCAACTCAAGAACCATATGCAGCAGAAGCGCTATCTCGCACAGAAGTCGGGCACGACATATGTTTACGATTTCCCGGAAATGTTCAAACAAGCGGCGGCCAAGCTTTGGGCTGAGTTCGAACGAGAGCAAGGCGGTGCTGGTGGTGGGGCGGCCAGTGCGGAGCTTATGCACTGTGTGGAGCTCGCGATTGATGAGTGTGGGCAACTCAAAGAGGTCTCGCGATATCCCGGAGAGAATGGGTGTGGGATGGTCGCGTGGCGGATGCGACTGCGCACGCCGGAGTACCCAGCTGCGGGACCTGATGGTGGACGGGAGTTTATCGTTATTGCGAATGACATCACGAATTATATTGGCAGTTTTGCGTTGCCGGAAGACGAGCTTTTTGCGAGGGTATGTGGCTAATGTACAGTACGTACGTACAGTATATACATACATACAGTGCGTGCATACGTGCAGTACATACATACATACAGTACACATTTTCATGTGCATTATAAAGCGTGGCAAATGTAGCCTCTTGCCTTACGTTTAAATTCCACAGCTCTTATGCAGTCGAAACATCGTTGCGGTAGAGGGACTTGATATTGTATGTGTACGTACTGTACGTTTGTTGTTAGGCATCAGAATTGGCCCGTCGCCTGGGCATCCCCCGCATCTACCTCGCCGTGAACTCAGGTGCACGTCTCGGTCTCGCCGAAGAGGTCAAGTCCTGTTTCCGCATAGCGTGGCACGACGCCGCGCAACCGGACAAGGGTTTCAAGTACGTATATCTCACGGAGGAAGATTACCGCACGCGTGTCGGTGCGGCAGCTGTACACGTCCGACCGATCGAGGAGGATAACGAGACGAGGTATCAACTGGTCGATATTATTGGACGGGAGGATGGCATCGGCGTCGAGAATCTCCGTGGATCGGGCATGATCGCCGGCGAGACTTCGCAGGCTTATAACGAGATTGTTACTATATCGCTCGTCTCTTGTCGAACTGTCGGCATCGGTGCATATCTTGTGCGACTCGGACAGCGAACGATTCAGGTGAGGACGAAGAGCATTTGTCACGTGATGTTTTTGGCCCCTCCTGATTGGACGCTTTGACCGTGCAGGTCGAGAACTCCCATATTATTCTGACGGGTGCACCGGCCCTTAACAAGTTGCTCGGTCGTGAGGTGTACACGTCGAACAACCAACTTGGTGGGATTCAAATCATGCATAATAATGGAGTTACACATGCGGTTTCGCATAACGATTTTGACGGTGTCTACCTCCTGCTCCGATGGCTCAGTTATATGCCGCGTATGCACGGGGCTCCACTTCCGGTGATTGCGGCGGTGGACAACCCTGAACGGGATATCGACTTTTGTCCGACTCGCAATCCGTATGATCCACGATGGATGCTCGCTGGACGTGTTAGTCTCACCGATCCGAGCAAGTGGGAGTCGGGATTCTTCGATAGGAATTCGTGGAGTGAGGTGGGCGGAGTTTGCGAGTCATGTGGGTGGAGTTTGCGAGTCACGTGAGCACTGTTTATGACAGATTATGTCCGGATGGGCGAAGACGGTTGTGTGTGGTCGGGCTCGTCTCGGGGGTATTCCATGCGCGGTTATAGCGGTCGAGACGCGAACTGTTGAGGTCGAGGTGCCGGCGGATCCGGCGACGCTGGATTCGGGTATGACGATGAAGTTTTAATGTATGAATGTGTGTGGGATGTGTTTTTGATGTGTAGAGGCGAAGACTCTCAATCAGGCTGGACAGGTGTGGTTTCCTGACTCGGCGTACAAGACGGCCCAAGCGATCAAGGATTTCAATCGGGAAGAGTTGCCGCTTTTTGTTTTTGCTAATTGGCGGGGCTTCTCGGGTGGAATGAAAGGTAAGAAAAAATCATTGATACTGTAAGCATGTTTGGACTGCATACCATCTCGTGCACTGGGAACGTAAGGCAGGAGGCTACATTGCGGAAGTTAAACTGGTTTTTTACATCGTTGTTTGCAGACATGTTCGACCAGGTCGTCAAATTCGGCGCCTACATCGTCGACGGTCTACGCGAGTACACACAACCAGTTTTTGTCTACATTCCCCCACACGCGGAGTTGCGCGGCGGTGCGTGGGTCGTCGTCGACCCGTCGATCAACCCGAAGTACATGGAGATGTACGCCGATCCGGACGCGAGGTAAGACGTTTATATGCGGGTGTATATGTACAGTATGTGTTGGGTTTGTAGGGGAAATGTGCTGGAACCGGAGGGCACTGTGGAGATCAAGTTCCGCGAGAGGGATCTTATCAAGGCGATCTACAGGAATGATGGGCAGTGCGCCGAGTGGCAGAGGCAGATGAACTCACTTGATGCGGGAAATTCGGCGGATGATGCGAAGAAGGTGTGTACTGTACATAGAGTAGGGACTGTATTTGTTGAGCGTGGTCTTGCGTAGCTGGAGCTGTATGCAGTTGTTGCTCCAGTGTTGAGAAAAGTGTTGCACCTTTTCCAGAACGCGCAATGCAGGAGGGTGTTTCCGTTTTTCCCTTACGTACAGTACACATTTTTCATTTTGAGTGCATTGATTTTTCGACCGTCACTGTGTTGTGCACAACCTAGGCTGAGCTACAAGCACTGATGAAGAAGCGCGAAGAGCACTTGATGCCGGTGTACCACACGGTCGCCGTCCACGTGGCGGATTTGCACGACACCGCAGGACGCATGTTCGAGAAGGGCGTCATTCTCGTAAGCACGCCTGGTGGAACGCCAATGTGTTCTCACACTCGTTGTTTAGGATATTGTCCCGTGGCGCTCGGCACGACGTCGTTTCTGTTGGCGACTCCGCCGCCGCTTGTACGAACTACGTGTGAAGAAATCGATTGAGGCTTTTTCGACCGAGTTCTCTGACGCGCAGTTGGACGCTATGCTTAGACGGTGGTACAATGCCGATCGACAGAACGATGTGAGGAGATTCATTTTTTGACTACTTTTTCTATTTGTACCTTTGTTTGGTGTGCAGGGTAATTATCGGTGGGAGGACGACCGCAGAGTGAGTGAGTGGCTGAAAACACAATTGGAAGAGGGCGCGGCCTCGACGATTGTTCAAGAGAGTATCAAGGCGTTGGAGCAAGAGGCAGTTGAAAAGAAGGCGGCAAGGTCAGTGAATGCGTGCGTTTTCTCTTGTCACGTGACTTCATGGATTTTCTTACTTTAGTCTGGTCGAAGGTGCACCCGGTTTGCTTTTGGCGATGTCGAAGTTAGTCTCGGATCATGATTGGGCGGAAGTGGTCCGGAGACGGGGTGTGGTTTCGTTGGCGACGAGTGGCGAGGGACAGGCCCCGAGTGGTGAGGCGCATAAGCATACGGCGGTTGCGCGGACGGCGACGTCACCGTCGTAAGGTTGTTTGCTAATCGTTTATATTATGGATGTTAGTCGGTTGCGACGGTGTTTTGCAGACTTAGCTTATTATCGATTGGTTTATGTCTATGTACTGTACAGTAGCGCGCAGAGGGAGTGCAGTTGTATTATCGATCGATTGTGGTGCTCGCCGGATTTTGTGCATTGCGCGCGAATTTTCTATTAATGCAGCTAATGTCTGTCGTCGTAGCAGAGGGACAGCTTACCTATGTTAGCTTGCTAATGCGTCTTCGCGTAAGGGATCTGATGGACGTTGGCAGCAGATCGGCAATTGGCAGTAGTGGGGGTTTCTCAGGAACGGCAGCACTTGGTGAAAAACTGAAACCACTGCCTGATAGCCCTTGAAAAAGTAGTCCGTACATGTGAAACAATCAACCCGATCGGACGCCTGCTGCTCAAACAGGATTCGAAAAACAGCGATTTTCAA
>JAQGBB010000990.1:0-15366 GCA_034691745.1 Prismatolaimus dolichurus
AAATGATACAATATGGAAATTTGTTGGAAATTGAATGCAAAATGGAATAAGATCGGTTTTGTTCATAGCAGGTTCAGTAGAAAGGAGTATTAGCCAAAATTTTTTTTACTACTGTTTATGCAGTCACAAGTATTGAAGAAAACATGGCCCTACTGTTGCCACTACACAGCAGTTTTTGCTCTCTACCTCAAAACTGCTCTTTTTTTGCAAGGCGCGTCTTTGAACTTAGTATAAATTTTTGCACGCTAGATATAAGCTTTCATAAAGCTTTTGTAAACTTTCAAAACACCAAACTTTACGAGGGCCGCATTTATACTGGCGTTTAAAGTACCTAAAACTGCACCCGTGGTGAAACTTTCATTGGTATCAACTTACAGGAAAGCCACTTATGTCCCGAGAGGCTGCTGACCAATGCGCTGCCTTAAAGTTACGTCGTACGTGCAGAAATAGCAAACGTTTGCTGCCAAGCGAAGAGGTTTTTTGAAAAAAAAGTGAATCCTTCAAAGTGACGTCATTTGTGGAAAGTCCGTTTGTGTAGTTTTTGCTGTAAAAATGATATCGTTGCAGCATAACGCTTTTCATTTTCACTAAGCTACTTTTTCCGCAAATTTTTTCAAGTCGTACACAAATCACGTCATTTTTGATGAGGCATACGTGTCGGAAAAAAACGAGAGTGATGTTGTCTGTGGTGCGTGGAGGCGAAGAGGTCTTATATATGCTTTCCAGGTTTTGTTTTCGAATATGACGTTCATCTTTCTAATCGCTGTCGACTGTCTGACGGGAATCGCGTACACCGGTGTCGTGCTGTTCATGCCTCAGCTTGTGCACATATTTTTCGACTATTCACCAAGCATTGCTTCACTTCTCACCGGTAAGCTTTTGCGCTTACTTGATGCAAAATAATTTTATTTTTTAATAATACTTTAATTTTTTATTAGTAATGTAATTTGTTTTGAATATTGTTTTATGTGACATTATATTATTATGTTTTGTTTTTACTGTTTTATTATTTGTATTATGTTATTTTATATGTTTGTTTTGTTTTATTTTTTATTCTAATTTGATCAAACACTGCACACATTCTGTTTTTTTTGTAGGTGTTGCCGGTTTGCCTGCGATTATTTTTGGCAACGTAATGGGCGGCTATCTCGTGAACCGCTTTCACATCAAATGCCCTGGCATGGTTCTCTTCTCGATGGGGGCGATGTTCGTTGGTCTTTGCTTGGTCTTTGTCTTTTTCGCGCATTGTTCTCAACCGCTCTTCGCGGGCGCCACTGTGTAAGCTTAATAATCATGGGATGGGTCAGACGATCAGCAAAGAAATAGAATGGGGCCATTCCTGATGGCCGAACGTGCAAACAAAAAATTGCTTGTTGCCACAAATGTATTTTCCTTTGCTTTGTCTGCTCGATGTAGATGCCGAAAGGCTTCATTTTTTATAGTCCGTATGCCGACGGTCTTCCGGCAGCTGACGACCTACTGAGTAGCTGTAACAACAATTGCAGCTGCGCACGAAGTAGCTACGCACCGGTGTGTGGTCCTGAGAATGACGTTGTGTTCTACTCCGCCTGCTACGCCGGCTGTGGTGAATACGATTCTGAAAGCGAGGTAACGTGTGCAAACTGCTTGAAAAACATCGGTGTAAAAAGTGATCTATTGTCGTTTGCCAAACTACTTTCAAAAATAATTTTTGTTAATTTTACAAGTCAAAAATGATTTTTGCTAAAAAATTTAAAACTTTTTTGATCAAACATTTTGTGCTTAACCACCATACAGCCAACAGTGAACACAAAATTTGTTTGTCCCCATTTGAATGCATGCATTTTCGTTTGTTTTGAAAATCTGTATGATTGCAGACTTATACGAATTGCACCTGTACTTCAATCGGATCAGTATCAGCTGTCGGCCTTGTCAACAAAGGTGTCTGCAGCTATAATTGCTCTCTCATCTACGTCTTTTTTCCCTTATTCGCTATCTTGGTTGCGTTTCTTTTCGTGACGAGTACGCCAATACAGCAGGCTGAGCTAAGGTGCGTTGAAAAAATTCCTTATTTCTTGCGTTCGCAAAAAGCGTGGATTTAGGATTGTACGTGTGTTGTTTGCCGTGAATTCTGATTAGGTCAGTACCCTTCAGCCAGAGGACTGTAGCGCTTGGAATTAGATGGTTGCTGCTGCGGATATTTGGTAGGCCAATTGAATGTAAAAAAGTTTTACACTAGTAATAATATCCAAACTAAAAATCGCCTTACGATGCCAGCTCCGCATAAACATGGTCAACACAACTCCGCGATGCCGAGTGCTACATAGCCATGGCACCGTTGTCTGCCATACAGAGTGCCCACACGAGGCACCAGCCGCTATTTGTGCACTATATAGTGCCCATATTGCGTCGCCTACGTCACATAGGTTGCCCACGTGGGGCATCAACCGCTAGGTGTGAATTATATAGTGCATATATGGGCACAAAGGGTTCCGTAATAAAGGCACGACTATGTGCCAATGTAGTGGCACAATCATGCAAATTAGGGGCCGTACACAACTGACGTCAGCACCCAGGGGGAAGGGGGAGGGTGGGCAAAAGCTGACGTTTGCTGACGAAGGGGGGAGGGGGGGTCGGGTCAAAACTGACGTCAGTTAATAAAAGGCCTACGAGTTCAGCAAAAATCCAGACCAAACCATTTGTCGAGATTGAAAAAGTAGCTTCTGCCAAAAAAATTATTTTTTATTGAGACCGATCGATAGCTACCTTCGTTAGACGATCGTTAGGAATACTTCAACGAGACACTGACGGTGCGCTACAGTCAAACGTCAGGCTGGAGACACCGGTAGTGGTTGGTCACAAAAGTAAAATCATATTTTGCCAATACCTAACTGCATTTAAAACATGCTTGATGACACAACGCAAATTCGTCCATGCTTCTGCCAAAGCGAGCGTCCGTGTTTACAGCAAATTCGTTTGAAATAACAATATTTTTCGTTCACGCTGAGAAGTAGTAATTTTTTCCGAATCATTTTTCGATTTCGTTTCTGTTTCCATTTCCTTTCCGGGGAGAGGTCGGAAAAAAGTCGCTTTTTTCCTTTTGGTTTTTAGCGGGGTCGGAAAAATTATTTTCCTTTGCGCTTTTTTTCCTGACACCCAGAAAAATACCTTTTTTCGTTTTCCGCAGGCACGGAAAAATTAGTTTTCCTTTTCTTTTCTGGGGTCGTGGAAAATGGAAAGTTTCAGATTTTTCCGAAATTTGTTCGTTTTCGAGAGTTCTCAAAACGATACGCTGATCAAAACTTATGGATGAATGATTTTTTAGCACAAAGGTTATGGTTGATGTGTTTAGATACCACGTAGTGCTAATTTCGTCAAACATGGTTTTTGGGTTGTCAGCTTGGCGTTGATAATGATTTGCGTTAATCGGCAAAAAACGAAAAAAAAATTTCCGTCGTCGAAAGCTTTTCTGTTTCCTTTCCGGACACTAGGAAACAGGCAATTTTTTCCGTTTTCTTTCCGGAGAGAACCGCTACTGACGTTGACGGCGCACTGAACTCTAGGTTTTCCAGTTTTTTAAGACGTGATTTCGGTTCGGTCTATAACCATAACTATAGTTGTAAAGGCGGCCGGCTCGCAGCAGTTGTTGCAATTTGTTGGACGTTTAGTTCAGTACCTTCTGTGGTTGCACGTGAAGTTAATAGAACCACTATCACGCACAGAAGCTGCACGTTTCTCGCCATCATGGTATCGAAAGTGTCAACTTCACATTCGAAACTCACTAAATAAACCAGATAGGGAAAAACGACCGACCGAACGTTACCCAAACAAATTACCAAACTCTACTTCCGAATGATTTTTTATCGCCAGCGCCGCTGGCTACAGTGTCTGTGGTCAATCTCAAACTTTTACTGCGTCAATAAACTTTTTATCTCCCCGCGTGCTTTTCTAGCGGGCAATCGACTGTTTCTATTTGTGCGTGCAAAAACACACGCTCTAGACAGCGGTGATAACCGAGCAGGATTTCGCATTTGATGATTCCTAAGTTACGGTGGCGAAGGTTCGAAGACATTCATGATGCGGGCTGGGATACGCAGAAGAAAGCGAGAGAGTCAACAAAGGCCCTTATGTAATAGACGATTTTTTTCGAGAAAATCCAGGGACAACATGAATACGGAGCTATTGAGTGAACAAAATAGAAAGTTTCACTAATTATTTAATTTAAAAATAAAAAGTGTCACTAATTAATGAATTTAAAATAAAAAATTTCACTAATTAATTAATTAAAAAAATGTCACTTATTAATTAATTAAAAATAAAAAGTGTTACAAGCTTTTGATTTTAAATGAATTAATTCTGTCCACTCAACTACAGAGCTATTCATCTGTAGCTTTGAATAGCTCTGTAGTTGAGTGAACATAATTTAAAATAAAAACTGTCACAGAATTAATTAATTAAAAATAAAAAGTGGCACAACTTAACTAATAAAAAATAAAAAGTGTCACAAAAGTGGTATTGCACCTTTACGCTTTAAGGCTTTGCTATAAGAGAGAGCCGATAGGTGATCCTAGCAATGTTGCTAGATGAAAATATACTAAACAGGGTTACCTGTCGGCTCACTTCACATATATCTGTGCTCCTACAGACATACGTACATGCTTACAAGTACGTACATGCGCACGCGTGCAAACATGCGTACCCGTACGTATGTGCATACGCATACGTATGTACGCACGCAGGAAAGTTGGCACGTATGTACATAGGTACGTACCGACGTACCGTGGTTGGTAGGGACGTACATAGGTAGGTATGCAGGTGCGCATATACGTATGTACGTACGTATCTAACTACATACATAGATACGTGTGTACATACGTGCTTTACGTAGGTTATGCACTAATGTATCTTACGAATGCTTCGTGCTCAGGAACGTTGTTCGGTTTGGGTCTAGAAAAATTGGGGCTTTTTGTTCCTTCGTTGGGTCAAAATTCGGCTCTTTTAGGGGCAACTTTCCTGCATGCCCACCCGTCCAGGGATGGTCGGACAGGGACGGTCCTTCGTTTGCAGGTTAGCTAGGCAGGTTACCAAATTATTCTTAATTAGTACATCGGTGGAGGCTGATTTTTTATCTTCGTTCGTTGGGGCTCGTTCGCATGTCGGCGTCGGCCGATCCTTCGGGCTTCGTGTCGAAATTCGTCGCGTAGGCGACGCTGTTTAGCTTTAGCGGGTTTGGTCGACTTGGAATTTGACGTTCTGAATGTGCGCTTCGTTTGTCTCTTCTATTCACGTCGTCAAGATCACGAAAGCGCACAGCGATGCCGTCGATGGAGAGTGGTGGCTCATTCGTGACGTCGTACCAGCAGGTCCCTGCAGTGTACGGGTTACGGATGAGGTGATGTGACGTATGTACGTTTCGTTTTCTCGGTTTGGTGTGCGTGGTGAACGGGGCGAAGAACCCTTGGATTATGTATTCGTGCTGAAGCTGTTTGCATGGGTATGCTAGGTGCCTCTGTGGATCATCCGTTCGTTCGATGACGTCATATGTGAGCGTCCGATGGTTCTTTATTTGTCGCTAACGGCCACTCATGAGAAACTTGCAGGTGTCAGGCGTCGCTCTGCCAGCCGTGGCACCCGAACTGCACATCCGACCTTCGCGCACAATCGGCTCAACCACTAGCTATGCGAAGGCCATTCAACGACGATATTTATTTTATTGATAACATTGTGCTCTGAGGTTGCGTGGTGTGGGTAATGCACGTGGGTGCTCCCGGCGTCCATCCTTTGCTCGCGTCTGTCTGCAATATATTTAGTGGCATTTTTGCAGTACACTGCACCAAGGGCTAAAATATAACTCATTCTAAATAGACGGAGTATGGGGTCTTCCATTAAAGACGTCCAAAAAAATTTGAATTTTTTGACCTCTTCTTTTCCCTTGTCCGCAAAAATGGCCTGTTCCCACGTGTTAAAATTAATGTCTTATCCGGAAGTCCCGCCCTTCCTTCCTACGGCCAGACATCTTTTGTGGAAAACCTCTATGTAAAAAATTTTACAAAATTAGTCAACACAGTTGAATTTTTTCAATTTTTCGTGAGCATTATTTCAAGGAGTATAGGGGATAAAATATTCTGGAAGCATGCTGAGGAAATCGTTGTAAAGTTTTCCAACCGTGAACCGAGGACGTGCAAAAAAATTTTGTTGACATGTTTGTGAAGCATTTCCACGAAAAAATCTACGTATAGTTTTGACGGTCGTTGCCAGCACAAAAAAATTAGGCACGAAAACGACCATTTGAATGTCGAACAGATTGGTGAACGACGATACGTCGTTGACATACAAAGTGGCTGCGCGTCAAACTAAATCAGCAAACGTTCTAGATACACTATGAGACCAGCACCATTTATTCTTGATCGGTTTAAGAAATTCAGTCAAAGCTAGTGTAAGCACGCAGCTCGATGTCTAACCGTAAGCTATCTCTAAACCTGTCACTCTATTGCAAGATCATATTTCTGACAGTTTGCTTAGCGTTTGTGCGCGTGTACGACGAACGGAGATTCTAACGGAAATTTCCACCTGAGATATTTATACATCGGGCGTATCCAGCTGAGATTTTTCAAAAAAAATTGGGAGCTAGTATCTATAAGGGGTTTGTCTTTAATGCTTCCCACCGGTGTTACCATTTTTTCTGGACTTTTTGGCGCTTTTAGGGACAAGTCAAAAATATATGATATGGATTCATTTTTTAGTACACTAAGAAATATTGTGTCCGTTTTCATGCCCAGCGGAAATGGTAAATTTTTTAGATTTTTTTCAGTCAGCATTTTTACTTTCTAATGATGTAAAGTGGCATAAAAATTCCAAACATTTTAGCGTGGAATTCTGGTTCTATCGATTACAATTTGTGGTCTTCTCTGGGCGATTCTCTGCTTTCCGTGTGGTCTAATTTGCCTGTTCAGGCAGAAGAAGCCCAAGTGCGGGATGTGCGGCTACCAAGCGGCCTAAGCTGACCAGAATGTCCAAAGGAAAAGTTGAGAAGCATCTATGGTATATGGTAATTCATAGTTGGCAACTCGAAGCATCTGTGTACTTTTTCTCCGGCTTTACTTTTACTAATTCAGAATGCGCATAATATTACCCGTTTCGCACGCTTTTCTACGTACTGCTTGGTCGTACATTTGCTCATGGACTTCCTACATTCAGTATGAATAAACACCAAGTTTAAGCACCATAGACAGAAATTTTGGGCATATGCGTTTTTTGACGGACAAGTAAATGGCGCCTGAAAGGCGTGCAAAACCACCATTTCTTTGGCTGTCAAAAGTAGAAAACAAGGATTTGGCTTTGTAGTACAATAATTTTTGCATGCCGCTAGAAGTCAGAAATGTGTGCTTAAGACTTTCATCTCAGTCACCCATTTCTACTTCTAGCGTCATGCAAAACTTATTGTAAGTCAAAACAAAGTCAAATCCTTGTTTTCTACTTTTGATAGCCAAAGAAATGGTGGTTTTTTCACGCCTTTCAGGCGCCATTTATTTGTTTAATCCTTTTAAGCTACGGCAGGTAAAGTCCCAACTGTCCTAGAGTCGAATGATTTACTTTCTCAAGTCAAATATAAAAATTTCGACTTCTTTGGTCATTTTACCGTTTACCATACGATTTTGGCGAAGTTTCAGGAACTCAAATTTTGGGATCCCAGCGGATCCGTTATCTCTGGATCCCAAGACTCCGCGCTCCCACAAAAAGCTAACATGTTTCAAAGCCGTTGCTGGTATGGTACACCCAATGACAGAATCACAAATTTAGTTATTGCAGCTTTTCGGAGGCCTGAGGTATTGCCCAAGGGAAAAGTGTTGGATCCCAGTCCAAGATCGTTGATGGCAGGATCCCACTGTTAAAC
Source organism: Prismatolaimus dolichurus (assembly GCA_034691745.1). NCBI lineage: Eukaryota > Metazoa > Nematoda > Enoplea > Triplonchida > Prismatolaimidae > Prismatolaimus > Prismatolaimus dolichurus. The sequence goes on from JAQGBB010000990.1 coordinate 7,874, forward strand.
TATCAGAATCTTTGATCGTACCATGTTCCCACTGCGATGGCCCATAATTTCAGTGACATTTTGAAAAGTAAAATTTTTGTAATCAAACAGGATTCCGTTATTCCTGGATCTCAAGACCCCGTGATTCGACAGAAACGGAGCTTCGCTGGTAATTGTTCTACTGACATTGTGAGGTTGCTTCCACAATTAGGTAATTGTAACACTTCACAACCTTGAGATATTGTCCTCGACAGCAGTGTTGGATTCCAGCATACGATCGTTGGGTCACAGGATCATATTGATCAAATATCAAATTTTGTGTGCGCTATATTCCCACACTCATGGCGCGTAATTTCAATAACGTTTCGACAGCTCACATTTTTGAGATCCGACAGGATCCTGTTATCCCTAAATCTCAAGATCCCGTGATCCGACAGAAACGATGCACCACTGAGAAGCATTCTCGAGACATAGTAACACCGCTCCAAAAATCTGGTAATCGTAGCATCTCAGGATCTTGAGATATTGCCCTCGACAGCAGTGTTGGATTCCAGCTTACGATCGTTGGATCACAAAATTCTACTGATTGAATCTCAGAATTTTCGTGCGCGCTATGTTTCCTCAGTCATGGCGCATAATTTCAGCGAGACTGCGACAATTCGAATTCTTGGGGTTTAACAGGATCGCGTTATCTTTGGATCTCAAAATCCCGTGATCCGACAGAAACAAGATATAGCTAGAAACCGTTCTCGAGACATTCTTAAGCTCATCCCAAAATTTGGTGGTACCTTTGCGGCATGTTGAGTTATGCCCCGGACAGACAGACAGAGAGACAGACAGAGTCCAATTGACCGACTACTATCACCTTTCTTTAATCGTCGCTCACGCTCGAGCGACGTTGGCGTGCACCCCGAAAAGAAATGGTGAAAAAAGGGCGCTATTAAAGCTTAGGTCACTTTACTCGAAAAGAAAATAAAGTGACCTACAGTCCTTTTGGAAAAATTAAGTGACCTAAAGTCCTTTGGCAAAAATAAAGTGACCTAAACTTCTCTGAGAGTAAGTTACTGAAAATCCAATATACGACGAGGCATTTGTTTTAAGTTCAAAAATTAAAAAATGTTTTTAACGAAAAATTTATTATAAAGCAAAATCAGCGAGGTTTTGTTTCACAAAAAAAATAAAATTTTCGTTAAAACTTTTTTAATTTTCGAACTTGAAACAAATGCCTTGCCGTATATTGGATTTTCAGTAACTTACTCTCAGCGGAGTTTAGGTCACTTTATTTTTGCGAAAGAACTTTAGGTCATTTTATTTTTTTTTCGAGTAAAGTGACCTAAACTCCAATAGCGCCCGTAAAACATCTCGCAGGTGTGCTTGTTGACGCCCCTAGCGAAGGGTTCCTATTTTTGAAGAAGCAGTTCTTGGAAACACATAAGTTCATAAAAAGCTGAAAATTCTGCAACAGCTTATCTTTGGACGCGTAACCACTTTCGTCTGACTCGATTTTTAAGATGATTATCTCTATATCGAAACAAGTCCATACATAATGGGCAAACTTTTAGCAATCGAAAAACCTTGAAATTTCCGCGATTTTCAAATTTCGCTATGTTTTGCTGCTCGTAGAAAGCAAGAGTGAAAGAGAAAGTTTCCGCTAATTACCGAATTTTTTTCGCGTTTCGATATACTCTATTCTTGACTTTAGTTTAGGAAATTTTCGGCGAGCAGTCAAACATAGCAAAATTTGAAAATCGCGGAAATTCACAGTGTAAATTTCGGGTTTTTTCTCTAATGCCAAAAGTTTGCTTATTATGCATGGACTTGTTTTCATATAGAGATAATTCTCTTAAAAATCGGGTCAGACGAAAGTCTTGGTTACACGTTCGATGATAATCTAACCACCTAGTTCTTACCACTACCTTCATGGCTAAATGCAATCTCAATTTTCGATGCAAACAGCCGCAATCGTGCGGGTTCGAAACAATGCACTAATCCACCGGCAGCTGTACAATTTGCAAACATGCGATGCGGCGAGTCGCTTTCCTTCTGGCAAATGAGTGCCGCGTCTAGCGGATTGAATTACTCGATAACGACAACGCTAACAATAAGAACATCACTGTTGATAAGTGACGATATCTAGATTTTTGCCGTTTTACGATATAAATCTTCCTTTGTGGGCTTTTACAGGGAGTTCCCTTAGAAAAACCTTCCTCAAGAGATGGAGTAAAGCGAACAGCAAGGTTGCAGCAGATTTGACATTGAAATTAGAAGTTTTCGAGTCAAATTTTTTTCTTGAAATTCGAATTAAAAAAGTCGGAATTAGAGTGAAATCGAATTTGCCTAAAATTCGGTTCGAATTTGGCGAAATTTCGGGTTTGGGCAATATCATGTGAAAATGTGTGCCAAACGGTCATATTGCATGCCATTTAAAATCGCAAGCCAAATCTTCATGCAAATGACTAATAACTCCAGGTTTAGACTAAAAACAAAGAAGAATATTCGAAAAAATTCGACATATTTCGAATCGAAACTTTTCAAGAAATAACTTGCAAATCGCACTTTTTCGAATAGTTCGACAAAATTTGTTGCAACTTTGATCAAAAGCATAGTCGATTCTGGAACATGTGTGCAAAAACGATTCGGCCACTGGCAGAGGAAAAACAAGTAGCTCTTTCCGAAAACGAGTTTTTTTTATGGCACGGCGGAAAAATCGATTAAAATTTACATGGAAAATATTCTATACTCAATGACTCACGGCATCTCGATGTTTTTTGGCAGTTTGGTTTGCAAGGAAATTCGTTTTTACAAAGGAGCCGCCGGCGGCGTGAGACAGCTGAGCTAGGGGTCTTTCACAGAAGACGTCCGAGAAAAATTTGAATTTTTGGACTCCCCTCCTCCCTTATCCGAAAATGTCCGTTTTGGCCCGACCTCCCCCTCTATGAACGTCCGCTTGGGTCCGAGCTTACAAACTAACGTCAATATACAGATTCACTTTTTTCATACCTAAGTTGAAATCCGTTGAACGTATCCGGACTATTGCCACCCGGACTATAGCCACCCGGACTATAGCCACCCGGACTATAGCCACCCGGACTATAGCCACCCGGACTATAGCCACCCGGACTATTGCCACCCGGATAGTTGCAACGCGGACTATTGCCACGCGGAAGATTGCCATCTACAAAACTGCCCGAGCAACTATACGTTGCATGTGGCAAACATGGTGTTATTCATCAGTGAGCAGTCTTGATTTGCTATGGGGCCATCCATTTATGACGTCACGGTTTGGGGGAGGGAAATCATGGCCAAATGTGACGTTATGTGTAAATGGTAGCCTATGTTTATGCGCTATAAGAAGTGACGGAGGAGATGGGAAAGGTCGAAAAACACACTTTTACGTGCCGTCATAAATGGATGACCCCCATGTTTAAATGAAAGCAAGCATCGTCTTTGAAGAATACACGTTTCGAGAAGTGCAGTTTACTTCATTCACCATCAGCACCACCATTCAGCATTTCACGCGCGAACCTTTCACAACTACTCGCTCTTGAGCACAACTTATGCGATAGACAGATTTCGAGCGACACCGCGAAGGAACTGCAGATGCGTTCGATTACTGTACTCTTTGAGGATGAGTCTTTTTAAGCGTTCATCACGATTGACATATTTCACCTTCTTCGCCGTCGGTGGAGCTCCGGCCTCGATCCAGTCCAGCGTGTTTTCTTGCGTCTTTTGCTCGCTGCGAAGCGCGTCGATGAGGCTCCATATCGTTGGATGCCAGCAAGCGACGTTCGCCGTGAACGAGCGGTGCCATGCCTCGGGTTCGTTGTTCGTTCGCGCGAGGCCGTCGATCACGCGGTGATGCATGTTCCACAGCTTGATTGGGAACTGCGGTTCTTGACGTTCACCATCGATGGCGACGCCAACGTAGTGACGTTCAAAATAGTCTACACAGAAAACACCTTTGCGAGTGAAATGATATTAGCAGCGGTGCAAGTAACCTCAATCGGCCTCACTAAAACGTCTTACCAGCCACGGGCATCGCCTCGTCGGGCCAGTCTCTCTTCAGGGACGCGAAGTAGTGCGGAACGTCGCGCGGAGCAACAAACGCGAGCGCCAAAAGACGCTTGAGCGCAAGCTTGTACTCCTCGTCGTTCGTGTGGCGCTTTAGCACATTGGGCAGCTTCGCGGTGTGTTTGAAGATGTTCCTTCCCAGGTGAAAGAGGCAACCGGCGATTTCAGCATCGGGCCAGCGTTGACGTACAGCGTTAATAGCGCCGATTTCGAAATCGAGGCTGACGGGCGCCACTGGAGCCGGGTGGACGTTCGTTCGCTGACGGCGTACGTTTCGTTTCTGCGTCTTCTTGCGCGGCAAAAGAGTGCTTTCGGCGCAAGTTACGGACGTCTGCGTATTCTGGAGTATTCGGTGCGTCTAGTTCATTGTCGTCTTTCCACGCCGCTTTGCTTCGGCAACGACGCGGTGAACCGTTGATCGACCAGGCGACGGTTCCTGAGAGTGCTCGCCACGAACCTCGAACACCCCGTTATCGTTGTCGTCGTGGGGTCTCGTCAGCAAACCGGCTTTGCAGTGATCTGGCTTTCGGCGATCACATAACCATGTATCGTTGTGAGCCGTCGCTATGTGAAAGAGTAGTATAGAGGGGATCGTTATACGGAGGACCCATTTGTGCGTTCAATTTTCCAAAAAGTCCTAGGGCAAAAATTAAATTTTTTTTTGAAAATGTTCAAAAAATTTCTTGTTGATTACCAGTGCACCGCTGTGGAGTTAACATGCTGACACGTGGAACGCACGTGCTGCCGTACGACAGCTGCAGCGACGCAGAGAAAACGTCGGCGAAACCCCGTCGGTTTGATGTTTCAGCGAGTCGCGCACTTTATAAGTGCCACAGAAGAACAGGTTGACACAGAAGGCATGTACCAGAGCTCTCACGGCGTGAGAGCACTCGGACAGACATGAACGTCAAAGATGCCCTCTGGATGCGATAGTCCTCCAATACGCTGACGCACTGGAAGGCATTAGAGAGATATGTCGTCGCTTATTTTCTGACCTTTCGAACGACGCGAGCGCTGCTGATCTGTTCGACGAAATGCTGCAAAGAAAATTCCTCAATATCTATTGAGGAATACTAAAGCAACACGAGTCTATATTCCTAATGGTCTGGTGTGAATAGCGTCGTCTTCAACAAATCGCTTGTCGTAAAATCCTGAAAGTCCTAGCTTTTGCTGCGTGTAGGTATGGATGGAGTGCTCCTTGATGCGGAACCCCATGTTATGGACTTCGTCGATTTCTTCCGTAAATAAAGCATTGCAAAATCGTTCCCAGGTTATCTCATTTTGGTTTTTATTTATCCCTTTGCATGAATACTTTTTAGCATCAACGTAGTAACATTTTGAGCACAAAGCAATGACCTTGGAGCCTTCACATTCAAGCTTAAAGAGACCAGGGGTTCGCTTGCATCCACAGTCACAGCTGGAATGTGGAAACCAATCAGACTTGGCTTTTTGGTATTCTTCTCTCATATTTTTCTTTATTATGTCATCCAACGTTTCGGCAGAGATTGCCATATATGCTGAGTCGGTGTCCATTTGAATGTACTCAAAATCGTCCCTGTCAATGTATCTGTCGATGAAATCATAATAGAATTGTAGCATTCTAAGTTTAGCTAGATGATAAACAGCAATACCACACTGATACGGTCGGTCAATTTTGACTTCTTTTTTACGCATGGATATCTCGTAAAAGCCCTCTATTTCTTCTAAATCGTCAAACCAAGCTGAGCCAAGTGCCTTCACTACTTCTTTGTCGTCGGTCGTGTAGACAGTCGTTTCTTGCTTTGCTAAATTCTCTAAAAATTTCCCATACCCAGAATTACCTATCAATTTATTTGTTTCAGCAACAATCGCGGTTGCTGGATCTGAGTCACCCTTTCTTCGTGCTTCAGTCACTTCGTCCATAAACCATTGAAACGGTCTAGCTGCAGTATATTTAATAATTTTATATATTTTTGTCACTTCTAGTCCGTGTTGTATGTACCATTTCAGTAAAGGCGAATACAGTATTATTTTATTCTCTAACATTGACGAAATTAATTTATGAGATTGTATATGTTTTCTTCCCGTTGAGCTCAGATATCCAGCCATTAATGGACTTATTTCTTCGACTGAAATTTCAGCGTTTTTGAAAATCGGACACATCTCCTTAAATTTGTCATAAAGATGAACAGGAACGTGAATGTCGCATTGAATAAAACCAAACACAGAGTCGTCTTTTATTCCCTTAATAATGGCTTTCGCATCGGGGTCGTCAATGATTTCTTAATTTCCGCATGGCATTACGTTTCCGAGACACCATAAATAAAACGCATTTGCATCGAAGCCTAAATTTCTCTTGCAAACTTTTGATCCATTTCTAACAAAAGTTTTTTCCGCTTCTGCATATCTGGTGAAAACAATTGAAGGACCACCAACAACCGCCTCTTTCAGCAGCTTATAGCGCGCTTCTGACGGCGTAAACAAACTAGCTCCGAGTTGCAGTGATTTATTAATCAAGTATTTCATGGCTACACCGGGTACAGATACACAGTCTTTGAATATATCGATTTCTTTCTCGGAGTAGAAAGATTTCATTTTACTTACAGCTTCAACAAGGGGCACAACATCTAGCTCATTGTAATACTTGAGCCAATCTCCGAAGCAAGACATTCCCTTTTCTCGAAAAATTCTTTTGCACTCCTCATATTCCTCCCTTGTGAGGCAATCTTGTTTCAGCTCCGAATACCATGCTTGATAAGGTGGCAATTCTGGATACGCCAGCTTCTCGGGATTATCGAACCACTCATAAGGAAAGAAAGATTTTTGTAAGCTACATAGATATGCTTTGAGAAATTTTGAAAGGCTGAAACCTGGAGCAAGATAATTGCCTATATCCAAAAATTTGAATTCAGCAGTACTCAGAAACATATAACTCGACCCTTTTTTACCTGCAATTGCTCCATCAAAATGCTTGAATAAATAAAATTTAATTAAATTTAAATCATAGTGTCCGCTATGGAATCCTAAAACAGGAACTTGTTGAAACCAAACGAACCTCTTTTCACCAGTCTTTGGAAGTTCCTTTATTTTTTGCTCTATTTGTAACTGAGCATCGAACGGGATTGTTACTTTTAACTTATCTGCAACAGTGTTTATTAAAGAGTACTTATTTTTGAAATCTACGTAAGAAATTACAAATAGCTGCACATTATTTTCTTTGGCCAACTTCTTTTTTACAAAATCTCTCTTTTGCTGATTTTTGAAGTCATTTTCTGTTGTGTGAAAACGCTTAATCCATTCGTAGTGCTGCTGTCCATTATATTCGAATGCGATTTTTAATTTCTTGTTATATCCGTCATATTCTAGACCATAGGAATGGTCATCGCTTTTGGTAAAATCAGGTCTACATTTTTGGAATTTTTGATCCGTTAAAACCTCAAATAACGCTCTGACATAAGTCTCAC